>PVLC010003709.1:66697-96880 GCA_004027655.1 Graphiurus murinus
TTCTTCTTCTTCTTCTTCTTCTTCTTGTGTATTGGGGATTGAACCTCCAAGTTACATACCCAGCCCTTTTAATTTAATTTAATTTTGAAACATGATCTCTCTGAGGCTAGTCTTGAATCTGTGATCCGCCTGTCTCAGCCTCTCAAGTACTGGGCATGAGCCACCATACTCAGTTTGGTGTCTTTTAATATAAGAATATTCATCCTATAGAATCAGGGCCTTACCCTTATGATCTCTTTTAACCTTAAGAACTTCCTTAGAAGTTCAGTCTCTAAATAGTCATACTGAGGGCTAGATGGGAATGTATTCCTTTAACATATGAAATTTGGGAGAATATAAACATTCAACCCATAGTTAAGAATTTTTGTTTGTTAATGTAATAAATTTCTAGGTTTATTATTATTTTTCTGATTAAATGTAGCATGGTGATTAAGGAGACAAATTCTATAATGAAGCTATTGTGTGTGTGTGTGAGTGAGGGGAGAATATAAGGATTGAACCCAGGGGCATTCTACATCTGAGTAGATACCCAGTCTGATGTTATGTTTATTTTTAAAATAGAGTATTGCTAGGTTGATAGGAGTCTCACAAGTTCTATGGCTGGCTTGAACCTTTGAGCCTCCTGTCTCAGCCTCCTAAGTACTGGGATTACAGGCTTGCACAACCACACCTGGCTGTAATAAAACTATTTTGATGTACCACTAACTAGTTTTATGTCCTTAAGCATTTCATTTAATATCTCCATACTCTAATTCCCTTATCTGTAAAATGTTGATAATTACAGTATATCTTTGGGTTTCAGAAGAGTAAAAGAACTTAAAACTGTTCTAGGCTACTTTTCTTCCCCTTCTCTTCTCTCCTAATCCTTCTTCTTTCTCTTCCTCTTCCTTTCTCATTTATCTTGTTATTAATTAGGGATGTACTATTTCTATTTCTACTTCTTAGGATTTCTTGAGTATCCTTTACAGTGTAACATTTGGCAATGTTTTAAAATATTTAATATACTAGTCGAGGACAAGTATAGTTTTTAACCAGAGTTAACTATAGATTAATATAAATTAGCTCAACCTTATTAATATTTTTTCAAGTATGCTATATTTTTACTTGTTTTTTTTCTACCTGAACTCTTCTAGGCTAACATGGTCCCATTTTAATCACTTTACTAGTGACAATTCTGTGAATTTCTTTTAAGTTTTGCTTTAGATGCTTTGATTCTGTATACTTTTGTACTTGAAGGAATATGTTAGTTTTGAAGGCAAAATGTTTAATGGCAGTCTAGTAACCCATTCCCTGTCCTCATTTGGATACCTAGGAAGTAGAAATAATCCTGTAAGATCTCTTTGTAAGCATTCTGATAAGTAAATCTGATACACATAATAATACTATTTCTAGTGGAAAGATAACCCAAAAGTCTCATCTGTGAGATAATTTTGACATATCTTCCTGTTATGGTAGTTCAAAAAATGGCTTTCCAAATAGGCTCATGTTCTAATACCTGTAATCTGTGTATAGTATGCTACATAACCAAAAAATATTTTACACGTAAAAATAAGATTGGTACAGTCAGATGCAGACCTATAGTCTCAGTACTTGAGAATCTGAGACAGGAAAATAGAAGGTTGGAGGTAAGCCTCAGCAACTTAGTGAGACCCTATTTCAAAATAAAATAAAATAGGGCTGGGGGTATAGCTCAGTGGTAGAAAGCCCCTGGGCTTAATCCTTATAGATAATAATAATAATAATAATAATAATAATAATAATAATAATAATGTTAGTGCTATGCACATGATGTATAACTACAATGCACCAATAAAAGTGTAAAACTCCTAATAACAATAATGATGCTTATTAGATTATAAAAATGTCAGGTTACAGAAGGGTTATTATCCTGGGCTATATCCATGGGTCCAATTTAACTATAAAAAAATCTTAAAAGTTGAGAAGTTGACCAGGCATGGTGTCACATACTTGTAATCCCAGTACTTGGGAAGCTGAGACAGGAGGATCGCAGGTTCCCAGCTAGCTCAGCTCTCCACGATTTAATGAGACCATGTTTCAAAACAAACAACAAAACAAAACAAAACAACAACAACAAAAACAGGTCTGGGAGTGTAGTTCAGAGGTATAATGCTCTTGAGTTAAATTCCTGGTGTCTCTCACACATACACACACACACACACACACACACACACACACACACACACGAGAACTTTCTCTAGTATGAATTAGAGAGATGAGGCAGAAGGAGGCAGAAGTGGTAACATAGATGCAAGAGTTAGAAAACTTCCGGTTGTGAAATGGATGTGATGCACCATTGCTAGTGCTTGGGAACTGAGTATCGTCTATGAGCTAAGGCATAGCTCTGTCTGGCATCAGCAAAGAAATAGGAACCTCAGCCCTACAACTATGAATTTTTTATCTTGACCAACAATCAAAGGATCTGGAAGGAATCCTTCCCAAGGCCCTTAGTAAGGAATATATATCTCCATGATGAAACCTTGACTTTAGCCCTGTAAGACTCTTGTTGGATTTCTGACCTAAAAAGACTGTAACATAATAAATTTGTGTTACTTGAAGTTGCTAAGTTTGTGATATAATTTGTCATAGTAGTAATAGAAACTAACATGCCTAGTTTACACATGTTGCTTAATTTTAAAAACATAAAGAATATGGATTTATAGGGAAATGGATGGCATTGAATGGGAAATAAAAAGGAGACGTTTCATAAGCAAAATTTCTTTCCCTTTGTAAACAAGGTCTCATTTAAAATTTTCAAGAAAAACTCAGAATGTATGATAATAAGGGAGAAGAAAGACTTTAATTGGGTGCCACATCGACAGTGACAGAGTTATCCAAAGGAAGAATGCTTCCCAGTGGTTTTTCATTATAAATCATTTTTACTTGTGTCATGTAAGTATATTTCATGAATTCAAATTTGTTTTTATTGATAGTACAACTTTAGTAATGATTCCTGCTGCTAGTTTTATTGTTGCTATTTTTCAGGATCTTTATTCATTCTTCTGTAGGTGATATTTCTAAGTCACCATTTTTCAGATGCCTCTCATGTAACACATAGCTGCTTTGTGTTGCAATGTATAAAACAATCTTTTACTATTAATATGTGAGGCTTTATGGTTTGCATTTACTAGTCTAATAAATATGCTGTACCTAATTATTTCTCACACACACACACACACACACACACACACACACACACACACGTATGTACTGGAGATGGAACTCAGGGGCATTCTAATTCCAAGATATACTCCCAGCTCTATTTTATTCTTTTATTTTGAAACAGGGTCTCTCTAAGTTGCTGAGGCTGGCTATAAACCTGCAGTCCTCCTGTCCCAGCCTCACAAGTACTGAGATTACAAGTATACACCACCTCTCCCAGCTAAGACATTATATTTTTATTCTAAAATGGACACAGTGATTATTAAGTCCTTCAAGAAAAGAAGAGATAATTTCCTATGAAACAATGTTATGAGGTATGTTTAGCATAAAACATTATGTCTAGAGATGTACATCTAGGTGTAATCTTTCGGCTTTCATTGTTTCTGTTCCTTTTCATTTACTGCAAGTTATTTTTCAGCAGATGGAGTTTTCCACTGTCAATATTTTGACATAATCTTCTCTTTTTATCACTAAGCAGAGAGCAGTAACAATATGGTAGTACATAAACTGGCTCCTTTTAAGTATATCAAATGAAAGAAGTTCTAAATTTACTTTGGCATTAATATAATGTTATTGAAATATTTTGACTATATTTATATGCATTATTGGCTTTCCTGATTTTTTTATTTCTCTAGGATCAATCTTTTGGGTGATACGAGTTATTATAAAATGTGAAAAACCTGGGGCCAATTATGATTTATAAAACCAAAGTCCCAAAATTGCTGTTTCAGAAGTAGTTTTTCACAACTCCCACCTGCCTTAATTAGGGATTCTAAAAGAAGACACTATAATTTAATAAAAGTAACATTTCAGAGAAAGTCTAAGTCAAATTATACATATCTTTGTTTTCTCAATGCCTATAAGTTTCAAACTCCTTACTATATTTTCACCATCCTTCTCATGATGATACTGGCGAGTTTCAATCACATTCCCATATATTCTCACTTTCAATTTTAAATGGCATCACATAAAACTACCCACCATTCCTTGTTGTACACATTCATGCCTCTCTTCCTTTACCCATGACATTTTCTTCATGTGGAATGCCCTTGTGCTTTCTTCTACATGTGGTAAAGTCCTGTACATACTTTATTTTAAAAGCCAACTCTATAAAGTCATCCCAAAGACTTTTTTCCCAAAATCATATTTTCTTTTATGCATTCATTGCATATTTTATGTGTTTCTCTTTTATGCACATACTTATGCAATGTTTTCTTTATTGCAATATTGCTTGTTTTGGTCTTCATAACAACACCACAGAGTTTTTACCTGATATATATTTAATAGTTATTCAATTAAAATTGCATAAATGAATGTTTTTATTATATTAGCATTCTTAAGTCTGTTCCCTGGGATTCTGAACTCTTTTGACTGCATCAATAAGCTCTACTGCCTTCTGCTTTGGGACATATACCTTGCTTCTTGATTCTTGGAGAATTGGGGGTATTTAAGTCTGAGTTCTCATTCTTTATCTCCTTCCTTGTTCTGTAAGTTTGGATTAGCTGTGTCCTGCTACTACAGGTCATGGTTTATGTTGTATGTCTCACTTCTGTGGATACTTTATTTGATCTCCAGCAACTACTCCCTCTGCTTGTCCCTTCAAACTTAGTGGTAATAAATCCACCCTGCTTTTGATAGCCTAGGTCACTGCCCTTTCCCCTAATGCTCACAGATTTATAAGCGATCACTTTATTATACTGTCCCAAATTACCCACATTTTGATATATTGCCCTTATGTCATTCTTCAGATCTTAACTGATACAGTCACTGGATAGCCATACTGCTCATATTAAGATTATAGAGCTTATATGGAAGCACTGAGACCTTGAGATATGGTAAACACATATTTTGGCAGCCACAGGTGAGACTGATGAATTTTAAGTCATAAAATCCTATAAAATTCTTTTCTGGAGGGATTAACCCTTTCTCCTTCCTTTGCACTTCCAATTGCATAATGGTCTTTGTATAATAATGGTAATGTATCTAGAAGAGTTACTTCACAATAGTATACTTTACTCTTTAGGACATCTTCCCACTTTCCCTTATTGCCTCTCCATGAAAGTAGAGATAGACTAAGTGTATTTCAAATAGTGGCAAAAAAAGTCCTGGTATGCAAAGAGATAATACTATACACTGAATGACTTGTTGGACCTTGGTGATTTGTATCATTGGAAGTCCGTGAAAAATATATGTGAATGAATTGTAAGGGCTAAAGTCCTAGGAAAATGAAGTGGAATGCTTGATCAGGCTGAATTAATTGGTACTGATACACTCAATCAGAAGACAGGATATAATATGCTGGTTCAAGGCCTTGGAGGAGGCCTTATTATTTTCTATGTTGGCACTCAAAATTTCAGACTCAAATGGGATTTATAATCAATAATATCGAAATAATGGAATTTTTTCTTACATGGTATATTTTCATATGAAACTTGAGATTGGCGTGGATAATTTTGTGTATTAAGTTAATGTATCATGTACAACATGCTCTCCACTCTTGAACCATATCATTGAGCAGGGCCCAGATGACAGTCCTTCATTAAGGTATTAGGAAATACATTGAGAAATGGAAAGTAGCATCCTGAAAAGCTCTTGGAGGCTGTCCTGTGTGGTTTCAAGATGTTAGTGGAGGTCAATGCAATGGAATTAGGCTTCCTGACTTTAATGGGAATAATAGGATTCCAGCATAGAGAAGCTAGATATATAATTTATCTCTAACAGATAAACTTGGAAAAGTTACCACTGTAATATATGCTGAGATGGAGAGGTAATTAAAGTATTGACTAGAAGAGATTTCACACAATGGCTGACTGATCAATCGCAGTGTCTTAGGAATGAACATAGAAGCAGATTCCTATGGCACTTCTTGATTTATATTATATATAAACTCTGTTAGGTTAATATGTAGTATAAGGCAGGAATAGATTCTTGTGAGTCTATTCACATTTTCATCAACTAATTGATATATAACCTTATTTATGTGTTTATGGTTAAAGGCACTTTATTTAATATATTACTATTGCTTTGTTAACATTGAACTTATGGCCAAGGGCACTATAATTCATGCATTAATGAAGCTTTCTTAACATAGCATTTTCTGCATCAGGCATATCATAATCTTCTTAAATTTAGGAATACCAGACAATAATTCAACTCTGTGCTTGGTGGGCATTGTAAACATCAAAATCACCAGCAAGCAGAGTGTAGTGGTGCACACCTGTAATCTCAGTACTTGGGAGGCTGAAACAGGAGGATTGCAGATTCAAGATCAGCATCAGCAACTTAGCAAGACTCTCAGGAACCCAGCAAGACACTTTTAAAAAACAAAACAAAGCAAAGTTTTAAAAAAGGACTGGGAGTAAAAAAAAAAAGTAGCATGTCCCTGGGTTCAACACTTATTTATACACACACACTCACACACCACCATCACAACCACCAAAAAAAAAAAAAAAGCACAAAATTGTGGAAATATAGCATTAAAAGTTATGGAAAGAACACTGGTTTACATAGAAAGTGGAAAAGAAGGCAGAAAATCACCTTGTTCAAACTTTGGCTTGAAACATAGGCTTTAAATAACTCAATAGGCTGCCTTGAACATACTAAAAATGACTTTAAAAGACTCATAGCTACTGATTTTGATATTACAAATTAATTTTAGTGGGTAGTTGAATTTAAAAATATAGTAATAAAAATGAGAATTAACTGGCTATACCCATAAGAATTATTTGAAGTCTGATGGGAAGAATCCTAATATACATTGCCATAGTTGAAAGATGCCTCTTTCCTAATTCTTAGATCTTTGGCAACCCATATAATAGGCATCCATTGAGGCAGAGGATAGGTCCATCTAAGGAAAATCGCTGTATTATATAATACTTCATCCATCCACCTGGAAGTATCTGTTCTCATTTTCCAATGTGGCTATTCACTCATGAAAGTGAAACATCTAGAATTTTCAGGGCTTAGTAGATATTAGTCTTGAATGTATGCTAATTCCTCATAGCACTGTGACCATCCAGTCAGAGTGATCACTTATTAAGGTTGAGGTGAGTCTTAGACCAAGTCTGTCTAACAGTTGATCCAGTGGAACTGTGAGTGCAAGCTGTGGACACATGGGAATGCTTCCATTACCTATCTCTGTTAGTTTTCTTGCCTATGTAGTGAAGGAAGTTATGACAGGAAAGGCCAAGTGGAAGCATCTGGAATTGTTCTCTTTTTTGCAAAGTAGTAAAGAATTAGCATGATCTTGAGAGGTGAACGTATGCCATGGACTAAAGAATCACTGAAGATTCACATTCAGCTTATAGTGAATGACTAAATTTTTCTTTATTTTCATACTTTATTGGTGCATTGTAGTCTCACTTCATAATGTATTTCACAGTGATAGTGACCCACATGCACACGGCACTTGGTAAGATTTCCCCTAGCTCCTCCCTCCTCACTGCCTCTTTCCCCATACAAGATATTGAAATTGGCTTTGATATTTTCACATATGTTAATAATGTCAGTGGAAGTGTTTACTTCATTAATCCCCCCCTGTTCCCTCCTCAGAATCACTTTCCTTGCTCCACTAGGGTTTCTCTTTTATTATCTAAAGTCCCTCTTGTATCCCAACTACTCTCTAGCTTCCACATCTGAGAGAAAACATATAACCTTTCACTTTCTTTGACTGACTAATCCCACTTAACATAATATTCTCCAGGTCCATACATTTTTCTGCAAACTACATAATTTTGTTCTTCTTTATTGCTGAGTAGAATTCCATTACATGTATATTCCATAATTTTGTAATCCATTCATCTGTTGATGGACACTTTGATTGGTTTCATAATTTGGCTGTTATGAATTGTGCTATTATAAACATGAATATGCATGTATCACTATAATATTCTGATTTCAGTTGTACAATGAAAAATGAAGAATAAATAAATAATTGATAATAATAAAAAGTATTCACTGTTTGAAAAAAGAAAAGATACCCAGGAGTAGTACAGCTGGATCATATGGTGGATCAATTTCCAATTTTCTGAGGAATCTTCACACTAACCTTCCTATCAACTGCATTAATTTGCAGGCCCATCAACAACATGGAAGAATTTCTATTCCTCTACATCCTCACCAGCATTTGTTGTTCTTTAACTTGTTATGATTACCATTCTAATTGAGGTTAGTATAGTATTGATTTGCATCTCCTTGATTGCTGATGCTGAACATTTTTCATATACGTATTGGCCATTTGTATTCTTCTTTTGTGAAGTCTCTATTTAGTTTAACTGCCCAGTTTTTATTGTATTATTTTTTAGCATTAAGTCTTTTAAGTAATTTGTAAGTTCTAGGTATTTATCTTCTATCAGAGGGATAGCAAAGGTCTCCTATTATATAGGCTCCTCTTTAGAGTCTGGATGATTTCCTTTGATGAACAGAAACTCTCGTTTAATGTTATCCCATTTATTAATCTTTTTTTAATTTCCTGAGCTTCAGAGGTCTTATTGAGGAATTTTCTACTTGTTCCTATATGTTGGAGTGTTGGACCTATGCCCACCTCTAGTAATTTCAAAGTCTCTGGTCTAATTTCCAAATCTTTGATTCATTTTTAATTTGACTCTTGTACAGGGTGAGATGTAGGGATTTAATTCCATTTTCCTACAAATGGATAACCAGATTTCTGAACAGTATTTGTTGAAAAGGCTGTCTTTTCTCCAACATATCTTTTTGGCACCATTATAAAAAATTAATTGGCTATGAGTATGTGAATTTGCTTCTCTATCTTCTATTCTGTTCCATTGGTTGGCCCGTGTGTGTGTGTGTGTGTGTGTGTGTGTGTGTGTGTGTATGTGTGCGCATGCGCACGTGCCACTACCATGCTGTTTTGTTTTTTTTTTTAATTTTATTACTATAGCTCTGCAGTATTATTTGAAGTCAGGAATTGTGCTGCCCCCTGTATTGTTCTTTTTTTTTTTTGGTACTGGGGATTGAACTCAGGGGAATTCTACCTCAGAGCTACACCCCCAGCCCCATTTTTTATTCTTTATTTTGAAACCAGGTCTCACTTGGTTGTGGAGTGCCTCACTAGGTAGCTGAGGCTGGCTGCGAACCCAGATCCTCCGGTCTCAGCCTCCCGACTGCTGGGATTACAAGCGTGCGCCACCACACCCGGCTCCCTGTATTGTTCTTATTCCTCCAAATTGCTTTGGCTTTTCTGGCTATTTTGTTTTTCCATATGAAGTTTGGAACTGATTTCTGTAGGTCTGTGAAGAATGACATTGATATTTTTATAGGAATTCCATTGACTCTGTAGATCACTTTTGGTAGAATGACCATTTTGATAACATTTATTCTGCCTGTTCAAGAGCATGAGAGATCTTCCATCTTCTAAGATCTTTGATTGCCTTCTTTAGTGTTTTATTTATAAATTTACTATAGAGACCTTTTATCTCCTTGGTTAGATTTATTCCTAGGCATTTTATTGTTTTTGAGGTTATTGTGAATGGAATTGTTTTGTGGATTTCTTTTTCAGCGGATTCATGGTTGGCATATGGAAGAGCTACTGATTTTTTTTTTTTTTTAGATTGAATTTGTATCCTTCTACTTTGCTGAATTTGTTAATCAGATCTAGAAGTCTTTTGGTTGTGTTCCAGGGGATGCAAGGTTGGTTCAGAATATGCAAATTGATACATGTCATTCACCATATAAATAGAACTAAGAACAAAAATTACATGATCATCTCAATAGATGGTGAAAAAGCACTTGACACAAAATCTAACACCCATTCATGTTAAAAACACAGCAGATCATCAGAATTGAAGGAACTTTCTTCAATATTAAAAAGACAATATACACCAAACCCAAAACCAAAATCATATTTAATGGTGGAAAACCCCATTCCTTTTGGATATAGTACTCAAGATTCTAGCTAGAGAGATAAGTCAAGAGAAGTAAATAAAAATTACACAAATAGGAAAAGATTAACTGAAATTATCTCTATTTGCAGATGACATGATCTTATACTAGAAGACCCAAAAAACTCAACCAATGATTAGATTTTTATAAAATTAATCAGGTGGTGATACCAATTGCAGTTGTGGTCTTAGATGTGATTTTGTTATTAAAATAAGTAAAAAAGCAAGCAAACGAACAAATAATCGCTCTGGTGCCTCAAATACAATGATTGGCCTAGAAAATGTCCTCTACCCAGATGTATGAACAAAGATAATCATAATCAGATTCACTTTTCACAGCAAAACTACATTATACCACAATATATTTACTGTGTTAGTTCTCATTTTGTATCACAACAAATTTGAGAGGTCTTGCTCACCTTCATATTCCATAGAATATCACCTTACTATTAAACCTATGAGCAGGTTATGATTACTACCCAGTCACATTAGTAAGACAAAGATATGTCTAAGTATTAAAGATGAAACCTATAAATGTTTAGGGCTCTGCTGTGTTGCTATAACATTAGAGGTCTGGCATCTTGGTACACTTTTGTACATTTATTTTAAAATGAGTCCTAGCCGGGTGTGGTGGCGCACGCTTGTAATCCCAGCATTTGGGAGGCTGAAACCGGAGGATCCGGGTTCGCGGCCAGCCTCAGCTACCGAGTGAGGCACTCCGCAACTTAGTGAGACTCGGTTTCAAAATAAAGAATAAAAAATAGGGCTTGGGATATAGCTCTGAGGTAGAATGGCCCTGAGTTCAATCCCCAGTACCACAAAAAAAAAAAAAGAGTCCTATTAATGAATATGCTATCTCAAAATATAACAAATGAAGAACATTTTTGTTATGCCTTTTTAGGTTTTAAAAGCCATGCGTATCTACCCCACCCCATACACACATGCCCCATGTCCTATTTTCTTTCTAACGAGAGAGATTGAGAATTTTGCTGTGGGGCTGAAGAAAGAGTTTCTAATCAGGTCAAGCTGTGGTGTAAGCTGGGCCACTTGGGCCTTAGGACTTGGCTGACCTAACAAAACTGGAAGTACCTGTGGCATAGAGAAATGTTACATAGAATCTTCAGGAAGCCAGAATAATAGGAGAATCATGGTGCAGATTCCCAGGATTTTCATCTAAGGCTATGTCTCCTTTTGCCAGTAACTATATTTCATTTAAAAATCAGAGCCAAGTGTTGTGGTGTACACCTGTAATCCTAATATTTGAGACACCGAGACAATAAGATCAAAGGTTCAAGACCAGTGTCAGCAACTTAGACTCTCAACAACCTAGTGAGACCCTGTTTCAAAACAACAACAACAAAATGCCTGGGAGTGAATCTTGAAGGTAAAATGCCACTGTGTACTTCATAGACACTGAGTACCTAGTCAAATTACACAAGACACTATGTGACCTGAACCATCTATCACATAATAAGCATTATATGATACACTGCATTATAAAACTGGCCATATGCTACAACATTCAATTATAAATTATAAAATGGCATAAAAGCTGTTGGCATGGTGGTGCATGCCTGAAATTCCAGGAAGAGATGAGACAGGAGGATTGCAGGAGGCTGAGACAGGAGGATTGTAGGTTTGAAGCCAACCTCAGCAACTTAGTGAGACTCTGTTTCCAACTTAAAAAAGTAAAATAAAACAGGGCTGAAGAAGTTGCTCAGAGATATAATGCCCTTGGGTTCAATCCCCACCAAATAAATAAATAAATAAATAAATAAATAAATAAATAAATAAATAAATAAATAACATATAAAGTTCAGATCTTAGCAAGCCCAGAAAGTACAAGTAAACTGTTTGAGTTGTAGCTCATATTCTCCTGCTATAGTTTGCATCTTTTATAGCCAGGCATATTTATTGTCACATAGATTTTTCCCTGCAGCTCTTGTATGCCAGCAAGAATTGGATGTCGATGGGCACTGTCCTATTACCTCCTCAAGGGTGGCTCTGAAAAGCACGAGTGAAAAGCAATCCTTTAAATTTTATGTCTTCATCTACTTTGTGTGAAGGAGAAATGACTTAACCTACATGAATTAATTAAAGCTTATGATAGGTTGACCAGGGACAGTGTTATAGTTTGGATATAAGATGTCCCCCAGACCTCATGTGGTAGATAAGATAGCCATGTTGGAGGTGGGACTTGGTGGCTGGGGAAAGGTCTCTGAGGGTGTGGCCAGTGACAGGATTTTCCCAGACTTCTTCCTGTAGCTTATTTTCTTCTTCCTTGCTGCCATGTACCTATAACAAACACTCTCCTTCTCTTCTCTGCTCCCCACTATTATTCCTTGAGGATCTGCAGCCCCAGCTTCTGATTAGAAACTGGTCTCAGATGGATTGAAATCTCTAGAACTGTGAGCAAATAAATCTTCCTTCCTCTAAGTTGTGATCATCAGGTATTTTGGATCACAGTGTTGAGAATGCTGATTGAAACAGACAGTATGAAAAGGATTATATACATATATAATCATGGATTTCATGAGATATATGTTGATGGCTATCTTGAAATAGGCACAGGATATCAAGATAGTCACAACTAACATAAACGTCCATCTACTTCAGATATGTCCTGTGCATGTCAGACAACCTCTTTTTTTCTTTTTTTCTAGCCATTCCACTTCCTACTCAATAAGTTCATGGATAAAGTGCTGTGATAATGGAGATAGAGGATATACATGTGTATAACAATATCGATTTCCTCTTGTTAAGACCAAGCTGATTTCTAAGTTCTCAACCTGCCAAGAGCAGAAGCTTGTGCTGAAGATTTATACATATGGAGATACTAGTGGCCAAGAGGAAAGATTGTTTATGCTTGACCTCATCCTTCATGAGGTAAAGATGGAGGGAGAAACAGATATTAATGCTGATGAGAATGAACATATGTTCTATGTTTATAATTTCCTTTATATCCTCTATGGTTCTATCAGGACCACCATCTGTGGGCTTATAATATACCTTATCCTTTTTCACGATATCCCATACAACATCCCTTTGACCAAGGGACTCAAATTATGGATAGAGAGGCAGAAGATAGATAGCTACACAATTCCCTATTTTTACCAATTGACTCAGAAGCAGCTGGGTTAAAGAGATGACTGTTAGGCTCTTGAATACTCAGTTCTGATGCCAGCTAGGCAACCAAGCCCTGTAAGTTTGTGATGTTGTATTGTAAGATTCAATGCCTTTAACCAGCATCTAGTATATTATGACATTTTCCCATTAATTATAGTACATGAATCTGGGGATCAAGATGAATGGGAATGACCCATTTCATGATTATACCAATTAACCCACTAGGATATCTACTGCCCAAGGGAAGAATACTTCCACCAGTGAACACAGTAATAGTTTTATTTAATTGGCCATTTGAATTTCTTCTTGGATTGAAACCAATAGGCACACAGAGAGTAAATAAGCAATTAACAATGGGAAAGTCTGGTATAAAGTAGTTTTATTTTCATCTTGGATGCTTATTTTCTATGTAGATAAGGAGCTATAACCTTGGCATGCCAATTTTATTATATTACAAAATGAATCTGTATTTAGTTTTTTTTGCAGCTTTAAGAGAAAATAAATTTATGGGAAATGCTCTTACATCCATTTAATCACTCATCACAAATATTTTAAAGATAGAATGATCATGAGTTCATATGATTGTAATCTCTTACTGTTAATATTTCCTGGCAGAGGCTGGAAACACTGATGATATTTTTCGGTACAGATGACGTAACAGCGATAATATTTTTTGAGTGCTTATCATATTTAAATAAAACTTTAAAGTGTTTTATTCATAAAATAATAATAAAATAAGCTTTTTCTTATAATTGAAAAGACTTGGACTTGCCAAAGTTGGGAGCTGGCTTGACAGTGTGGACTGCTGTGATAGAGTAGCTATGACAACTTGCACATAAAGTTAACCTCTAAAGGGTACAATGTACTCCTCTGGTGACAAGAAGTATTTAATTGGGTTACTTTGAGGCATCATTTCAGCTTTAACTTTCTCATCTAGTTATAAACATCCCAAATTATTTCTCTTTGCTGTGATTAAAATTACACTGATGGACATGTTCACCACAAGTACACTATCATTAAATATACCACTAATATTCCTTGCATGTTCTACTACACTTGCTGGGTAACAATACAATTTTTGCTTTATGCTGTATTTCTCAACTAAAATAGTGATGAAATGTTAGTTTTATACCATGATTATTTTTTATAAGGAAAAATGAATGGGTGAATAAATATATGTTTTTATGTTTAAAGTCTTATTTACTTACTTACTTACTTACTTACTTATACTGATGATTGAACCTATTCTACCTTTGAGCTATACTCCCAGCACTATTTTAGTTTTATATTGAAATAGGACTTCCTAAGTTGCTGAGGGTCTCACTAAGTTACTGAGGCTGGCCTCAAATCTGTGATCTTCCTATCTCAGGCTTCCAAGTACAGGGATTATGCCACTGCATCCAGCTTATTTTATTTTTTATGAGGATAAGCAAATGACATAGAAGAGGTGTCAATTATTGTGACAGGACAATTATGTATGGTGGTGGCTACTCAGAATTTGTAATTCTCATTACAAATTTAGGAAATGTTGCAAATATATATATATATATATATATATATATATATAAACAATATGCTTAGCCCTTTTATTAAGTATATTACTTCAGAGATCATTCAATTTTGTTGTAAATACAAATATAGACATTGTTATATGTATGTAATTAAGCAGTTAAAGAAGTTAGAAATTATTCAAAGTGATTTTGTTTATATGTAGAGCACATTTTCAAACCTTTTAGCTCAAATTAAAATTGGACAGTAAAATAGTCAGGAATTACATTTAGAATGATAAGACCTATGTGTTTTTTCATATAGAGGCTTTTTTTCATATCTGTTTTTCTTCAAATACTAAAATCCAAGGAGAACTTTTGGTTATAACTAGCTGATCACTAAATGTATTTAGTCATCCATTTAATTCTTACCCTTCTTTTTTTTATTTTATAAATGTTGATAAATGAACCAATTAGGGACCTAGCAGGAAGGGAATAATTGAGGTATATAATATAGAAACTATTTAAAAATGCATAGATAGGGTTATAACACTCAATAATTATGCTTACAAAAACCCTTAAGAATATTATTATTAAGTTTGTTCCCAAATTAGTATTTACTTATAGTTGATAATGATTAAAGTATTAACTATATTTATCTTAACATGTATTGAAGTATTATAACATGTTGATTATTGTCTTAGATGTTTTTGTTAGGGAAAGAAAAGACACAAGAAAAGAATCAGCATTTTTGAATAGTTATATGCATTAGATATGTTACTATTTCATTTTCTCTATGTATTCAGACAGATCTTTGAATTATTTAATTACTATTTTCCATAGGAAACTTTTTACTTTGGTATCTGATTAAGTTGATTAAGACAGTGTTTCCAAGACTGAAGATATGTATATAAAATAAAATACTAACATTCAGACTATGTGCCAATTAAATGAAAATAAGTACATATTTACCGAGTACCTTCTAATAAGTTGAGTTTTACATAGCAATAATTTGTGATTCTATAATATGGTAAAGATTGTTCTTTCACACAGAATTCATAAAGTATTTTTCAATAACTTTATATTCCCAGCACAGTACCATTTTATTTCTTTGTTAAAGTAGCTGAAGTCATTTCCTTTGAAAAGCCCAGCAATGCACTCAACCTCATCTTTGGAGTTTCTATTGGTGTAGCCTTTCATTCTCTCCTTCTGCCAAATAAAGGTAGATGTCTCTATCCTAAGAAAAAAACTCTCTTAAATATTTATGCTTATTAATGCTTCTCAATGCAAATTTGCTTCTTTTTTTAGTATATTTATTTGAAATATGTATTTGCTACTCTGTGGTCACAGAACTTTAAAAAATTAATATATTTTATTGCTGCATTGTAATCTCACATCATAATGAAGTTCAGAGTGAGATGGATGTACTTGCACCCAGCAATTGGTGAGCTTCCCAACTCTGATTCTTAAGACAATTTTATCTTTGCTTCTGAAGGCAATTCTGTAGTCACACCCTTTGAGTCACATCTCTAAGCATGTGGTTGTTTCCGTGTACTTCTGTGTGTTTCTCCATCCTCCAAGTTTTCCAGAGGCATCTCTGACTATATTTACTTGTATTCCAACACTAGGCAAGCCATATTAATTTTTCCACTTTCTTGTTTTATCTTATTTGATTAATTTATATGGGTTATATAAATCTAAACACTTATTATTTGGTAAATTATAATATAAACCATGTTTTTCTCTTCCATGATTGATCGTGTTCCCTCGCAATATACCATGACAACCCCTGCCTTAACTCATACCCTTTTATTTTCATCATTCCTTCTTCCTCATTTCCATCATTTTAACTTTTTTTATTCTTAACTTTTATGTACTAGGTACCATATTAAATACTGAAGTGTCAGGTATGAATATTACACAGTCTTTTCATTCTGTGTAAAACATGGTACACAGACACATGAACAAATGATTGTGCAATCAAGTTATTGACACCATAGTGTAGAACTATGCCTAATGTACTCTGGAATTCATAGGAAGAAACAACTGAATATACTTACAAACATCAAGGAAAACCAATACAGGTGAAATAACATTATGAAGAAGATCTTGAAGAAAGTTTCTATGTGGAGAGTGTTGGCAATACAGCATTTCAGGCAAGAAGAATATGATCTAGGACAAATAATTAATGGCATCAGTATCGATCCATTCAGTTCAGTCATAAATCTTGATTTCAGATTTGAAAATTCCTGTAATGTATATTTCACATCTGATCTGTTATTAGATTGCTTTGTTGCTTTCTCAATATATCTTTACCTGGTCTTTTATCTTTCCTCCACATCATCCCAAACAGTTTCTTTCTAAATTATCTGATTATGTTTTTTGTTTCAAACCCCTAGACACTTCTACATTGCTTAATAATAAAAATCAAGCCACTCAAGCTTGTCATTTGATTTTTCTGATCTTAATTTTGTCATCAAAAACTGCAAGATACAAACTAAAGGAGGCAAGAGAGATTTTATTCAAGACTCTTGCAGGAGAGGAGAAAGGTCAGGTCTTCAACCAACTCCATTGAAACCAAGGGTTGGAGAGTATGGAAGAACTGGAATGTGTATGAGGGGTCAGATGGCATTTTTGTTTGGGAATTGGCTTTATCCAAAGGAAAAATCCACTTTCTCCTGTCTTCATGAAAGAAGATAGTTTTGCAACTTAGAGCATGGAACCTAGCATGTTAAAGCTAGGCTCTGGCCTCTCATTGAAACTAGAGATAGAGTTGCTATTTTCCTTGAGGATTACATTACTAAAGAGTGGTTCTCAGGTCTTCAAGAAAAACACTGCAGCATTGAAAAGTGGCTAGAAGCTTTTAAAAGATTTTACATCACTAAGGACCAGAGGAAGAACTTATAATTATAGGTATCTAAAGTAAATGCTTTAAGAAAGGGGGCGGAAGACTGAAGTTTCTTCAAGCAGAGAGGAAGGCTAAGGCTATCTTCCTCACCACCAATCCCTCTGGTAATACTAGTTACATTCCTCTAGTTACTTTTCTCTGAATAGGCCACATGCTTTCTTATTCTAATGTCCGTGAGGGTACAGAATCCTTCCTTGCTCTTATGATATGGTATAGTTTTTAACATAGCCAGCAGGGTTTTCCTACCTGTCTCTGACTAGAATTTCAGTTTATTCTATACTACTCTCCTTCCATATTCTGCCTCAGTCAGTACAGTATATTTTGTTTTTTGTTTTTTTTAAGTTGTGGTGGCTTTTGAAAATCAAGCTCTTCATTGATTCTATCATTTCCTTTGCCTAATTAATGTTGTGACCAAATGTAAGTAAAATTTCCTTAGAGTATATATGGGTACTATTTCATGTTTCTACAGATTTTTTTCCTGTGTCTTTTTTTTTTTTTTTTTTTTTTTTTTTTTTTTTTTTTTTTTTTTTTTTTTTTTTTTTTTTTTTTTTTGCGGTACTGGGGATTGAACTCAGGGGCATTCTACCTCTGAGCTACATCCCAGCCCTATTTTTTATTCTTTATTTTGAAATCGAGTCTCACTAAGTTGTGGAGTGCCTCACTAGGTAGCTGAGGCTGGCCGCGAACCCGGATCCTCCGGTCTCAGCCTCCCGAATGCTGGGATTACAAGCTTGCACCACCACGCCCGGCTTTTCCTGTGTCTTTATATATTATGTTTCAGTTTGTAATCATATAAGAAGGAGATTACTTAAATCATTTATGTCTTCTATATTAGATTATAATAGAGCATGAGTTAAAAAATTGCTAAAAATTATATCCCTAGTTTGTATTCTAGCACCTGGAACATAGGTGATCTTACCACTACAAAAAAGTGTATAAATAAATACATGTATGAATCCTTCAAGGATCAATTTGAGTATCAGTTTCTTGGTTAAATCTCTCCTTTCCTTTCCTTGGCAGAGTTCAATATTCTCCCATCTGAATTCCTAATGATTACTGTTCATAAATTCAGAATAATGTTCATTTTACATTGGATGATGATGTACAAATCAACCTCTTTTAGTAGGCTATGAATTATTTGAAAATAGAAACTTTTCAACTTTTTTTTCCCCTTTTTTATTTTTGTGGCATTGGGAATTGAACCCAGGAGTGTTCTACCTCTGAGCTACACTCCTAGGCCTATTTTATTTTTTATTTTGAAACAAGGTCTCACTAAGTTTCTAAGGCTTGCCTTGAACTTGTATTATTCTGTCTCAGCCTTCCAAAGAAGAGAAATTTAGACCACATTATGACTGGGTGACCATAGATATGTAATAAACAAACTGTCTAGCTAAGTTATCAAAGGTTATAAGTATATGCAGATAATTATAATTTTATTCCTTGTAATTATGATAATAGATTAGTGTTTGCTGTTTACAGTTTAGTTATTAAAATAAATAATAGAGAAACAAGGAGATCACTTATTTTTTTCATTTTTATATTTAATTTGATAGTAATGTAAATTTTATCTCAATACTAATGTTGACCACAAGATTGCCTAACTATGTCTTTGTTTGCTGATGCCATAAAATGTTTGCAATGGAACACATAATTTTGTCATTTAAATTATGTTTTATATGGATTGGTTTTAAGATTATTAGTCTACAAATGAGCTCCTTGTTATTTATACCATAAATTTATCTACCTACCCACACATTCTCTCTCATTCCCTACTATCTACTTACCAACATTCTCTCTCTCTCTCCCTACTATCTATCATCATCTATCTGCCTTATGTGATTTTATTTGTTAGGAACATAACATTTTTTATGGGCTTTTCTACATTAAAGAAAAGTAATACATGACAACTGTGCTAGATTTTTATGAAAACACAATGCCAAATTTTATTTTTATTTTAGCATATTGAAATATTTAATATGAAGTAATCAATGAACTAAAAATCATATTTATTTAAAACCTACATAAGGCTAGGCATAGTTACACATGTCTGTAATCCAAGTGTTTGTGAGGCTGAGTTAGGATAATCTTAGGTTCAAGGCCAGGCTTAGCAACTTAGTGAGTTCTGTTTCAAAAACTTTAAAAAGAGGATGGGGATGGGAGTATAGATCAGAGATAAAATGGTCCTGGGTTTAATTCCCAGTACCACAAAAATGAATGAATGAATGAATGAATGAATGAATGAAATAAAAATTGTGCTAGAGGTATAGCTCAGAGGTAGAATGCCCCTGGGTTCAATCCCCAGTACCATAAAAAACAAACTAGTTAAGTTTAGTAGTAGTTTAAAGAATAAAGGTATTATCATAGGTGATTCATTTTAGGAACATTTCTTAAAATATTTGATTAGATACTGAAGCATTGCAGAAACAATTAGATTTCAAATCAGTACTCAAAATTAGATTGACAAGAAAAAAATCAAACAGGAATTTCAAACTACAATATACTGTAGTATGACACCGGAACACTACTCCATGTGCAGCGGGAAGCATCTATGACTATATTGTGAGCAAAAAATCAAGGAATGAAGATAGAAACAGTGGCACAACTTAAACTAATATTGTTTCAAAGTACAAATTCAAGAATTATACTGTATATGATAAGAATATATCTGTATTCACTGGTCTTTTCCATCATTGCTACAGAAATTGATAGTAATATCACATATACAAGAATTTAAAATTTCTTTTTTGTCTTTCTTCTTATCAGCTTTCTTTTTTCCTTTCCTTTTTTTTTCTACTGAGGATTTAGCCCAGAGGTATTCTACCCCTGAACCATATTCCCAACATTTTATTTATTTTTTGTTTTGAAACAGGGTACCTCTAAGTCACTGCAGGATGGTCTGGAACCTGCAGTCCTCCTGTCTCAGCTTCCCAAGTACTGGGATTACAGGTGTTTGCCATCACATCCAGCTTCTTTTACTTTTTAAAATATGGTTTGTTTTAATTACAAAGGTTGTATAGAATAGTATATAAAACTAAAATCCATATATTTATAACAAAAAATTGAGACTGATCCACAATTATGCATTCCAGTGAGCTTTGTAGTTATTTTGGTATGTTTCCTTATAAAGTTTTGTGTTTAAATTAAGGCTATTTGCATAATTCTGGCAATGAGGAAGACAGTATATACCTCTGATAATGTAGCTATTGTCTGATCATTGGCAGAGGATGAAAAATTATAAACTCACATGTACACACACACAGACACACACACACAGACACACACACTCCCACATTCCCACACATCATTAATGCCTTTTCTTCCTGTTTCTCTCAACTGCAGTGCTTCATTTAAATGAGAGGATCCACAGGAGAATTTCAAGTAGCAGTGTCTGTTCTCTTTTGCCTTTAGTTCTGATAAGTGTGGTGTCTAAATGTGCACAGAGAGGGAGAGAGCTGTGGGCTTCCTAAGAAAGTCATACTCTTGCACTGGGTTTCTGATGGATGCCCAGCTATATCTTTTAGTTAACACAAGACACTTTGGAAGAACAAAGCCTCTTTCTTGACTGGTGTTTTAGTCCAGGGACTGAAATATACAAAATGATCATTAAATCTCACCCTTAGAAGATACTCTCTTTTGACACTGATGAAGTAATGACTGCTAGTCTGTTTTCAGTGCTGATGTGAGTACTTCATTTTTGTGCATCCCTAATAATATTTTCACATGGTGGAAGGAGATGGCACATTAATGTTTGCTGTGTTAGTCTTTAACTAGACACACTTTTGTTTTCTATTTAATGAAGTAGTTTAATGACTGTATGTGTGTGTGTTGCTGAAGATTGAACCCAGGGGCATTCTACCTCCAGCCTACACCCCTAGACCTTTTTGTTTTGGAAAAAAGGTCTCACTAGGTTGTTACTAAGTATCTGAGGCTGGTCTTGAACTTGTAGTCCTCCTTTCTCAGCTCCTCAAATACGTGGATTATAGGTATGTGTCACTAATCCCAGAATGCACATTCACTTTGAATATTAGAAGGTTGTTTTCTTTCAAACCACATCAATCATAATTTTGAAAATATTATTCAAAATAGAGTTATATTGGTCTGGAAGGTTGGAACTCATAAAAATGTTCTTAAAATCAGATTATAAGTATATGGTATCTCTTCTTCCTGAAGAGAGATAATAATTCCTTCTCTACTCCTAAGCATTTTTAGAAAATTAGTTGTGTTATTCAGTTAGCATATAACCTTTGTGGTCTCTTACATGATGAAATATAATGATAGTCTCACAAACTTAAAAAAATATATTGAGTATCCATTAGTTTATGTTTCTTGAGAATTATTAAAAGCAGACCAAATTCCAGAGCAAAAATTCTATTAATGGTGACATTTTTTTGCTTATGCAGTTTAGGTTGTATATACCTGCCTTTATTATTCCATCATAACACTTACTGTTCATGTTTCATAATGTTCTGTGTAGAAATGTATTGCTCTATTTTTATTTCTATAGGTCTCTCTTAATAGATATATTAGATATATCTTGCACTTTAAGATTCACTTCCTACCTTTCTCAAACTGGCTTTCTATCCAAGAGGATGACCAGTATGCATTCCATGTCTTCTAGATTCCAGTTGGTGTTGGCCAGTGGAGATTATGGCAGGAGATCTAGATGGAAGGAAATGAATAGAATTGGCATATTTTCCTACCTAAATAAATTCTAGGTCAATTTAAGATAGTTTTAGTATTTGTATGAAGGATAAAGCTTCTCTCAAGTGTATACTTGATACTATTGTACTGGGTTGAATAAGATTTGCCAAAGCTCATGTCCTTTACAGAAATCCAGACGTGGTAACATTTGGATCTAGGGTCTTTGCAGACGTAATTTGTTAAGATGAGGTCATACTGAAGTAGGATGAATCTTAGATCTAATGTTACTCTTGTCCTTATAATAGGAGATGAGGCACAGAGACAGAAAGAAATACAGAGAAGCTAGCCATAAGAAGACGGAAATGGATAATGTAGTTGTCAACACATAAGCCAAGGAACACTAAGGGTTGCCCATAACTGCCAGAAGCTAGGAAGATGCAAGAATGAATTCTCTCCTAAAACTTCAAAGAGAGCATACTTTCTGACACTTTTATTTTAGATGTCTATTCTCCAGAACTGTGAGAGACTGTATTTATCTCTTTCAAGCCATCCAATTATTTGTGGCACAAATTTGTGGCAGTTCTAAAAAATTAATACATCCACTGTTTGCATCAGAATTCAGGCAATATCTTTCTCTCCTTGACATTTTTGAATCTGAGAGTGATACCATAATCTCTCTGATTAATGTATTCCCCCCATGTTTTCCTTCTATTGCTATAGTTGTATATTTATCTCTTTACAAGAAAACCCTTCTTAAATTATTTTGTTTCAAATATATTATCTGTTTCTTTTTCTTTTTCTTTCTTTTTTTTTTTTTTTGCGGTACTGGGGATTGAACTCAGGGGCATTCTACCTCCAAGCTACACCCCCAGCCCTATTTTTTATTTTTTATTTTGAAACCGAGTCTCATTAAGTTGCGGAGTGCCTCACTAGGTAGCTGAGGCTGGCCTCGAACCCGGATCCTCCGGTCTCAGCCTCCCGAATGCTGGGATTACAAGGGTGCGCCACCACGCCCAGCTTATTATCTGTTTCTTAGCACAACCCCTAATTGTTAATAAATTGGTCTGGCAAATGACCAGAAAAGTAGCAATTGCATACATTTATAAGATTAGATTGGTCCCCCCCCCTCCTCCTCCTCCTTCTTTTTCTTCTTTTGTAGTACTGGGGACCGAGCCTAAAGGCATTTTACCTCCAAACTACACCCTCATTTCCTTTTTATTTTTATTTTGAAACAAAGTCTCACTAAGTTGCTAAGGGCTTCACCAAGTTGTTGAGGCTGGCCTCCTACCTGCAATCCTCCGGTCTCAGACATCCAAGTACTAGGATTACAGGCATGTACCATCATGCCCAGTGTTAGGTTGGTCCATACTTGGAAGGAACAGAAGAATACTTTCCTTGCCTAGAGAAGATGAAACATATGGAATCCTTACCTCTGGTGGCAGCAGCATGGCGTGCGGTGCAGGTAGGAAGCCAGGCTTTGGGAAATCACATGGCTGTGGAAACAAATCATTGAGGCTGAAGTGGCGATTCTAAAAATTGTGGAGTCATATTGTTTCTTGAATTAGCCCTAGAAATCACCTAGATGAAAAAGATATGTTAAAAATTCTTACCATATGATTAAGACTATTTGCTCAAAATCAGAAGGCTTATATGACAGGTTCAAAGGACTCTATTATCTCTTATGAGAATCAAATCCAGTAAGTGATTGCAAAGAAAGACTTTGAAGGGTCAGTGATATAATCACTTCTACCAGGTCTCTTGTACTGATGTTGAATACCATTGAAGAAGCAGGAGGAACTTGAGACATGGAATTGTTACAAACATATAGTCACGGATGAGGACAAGAAATTCAAACTCCTGCATTTCCCTGATATTACCCTGCATTGCTTTTGCAGGTAATATCTTCCCCCCCTTTGAAGAGAGAGAATTTGGAGTATTTTAATGGCCATACCACTAGGGAAAGCACACCTTTCTCTTCAGGACCCAGGCCAGCATCTCAGTTTATGTCTAGCCACAATCTTTTCAGGGCTGTATTCACATGCGATTTGGTACTTCTTAGTGACTTTAGCGTTTGATACTGACATCAATAGTTAATTTAGTTGGGTGATTGAAGTCTGGATGCAGTGGTGGATTTTATTTAACAAGGTCTTAATTCCTTGTCATACTCCAGAGAAAAGTGGCTGAAAGATCTCAGATAGGAGAGCTCTCTGATGGTTCTCTTCTGTAAGAAATAATGTGAGACCAGAGAAAAAGGTGCTTGGTGCAATGAACTTGAATTTCATGGCCTCAGTGAGAAAAATAGAATCCCCAAATAATAGAATGCAGTGGTTTCAATTATATATCATCAATGAGGTAGAAACAATGAAAACATTATCTATAAAGATTATAAGGGTACTAGAGTGTCTTGGCATAATCAAGAGCCAAAAAGTAGAAGTGAGAGTCAGGGAAGATTATTCCTAAGACTTGAAACTTAAACAACTATGGCTTGAGTTTACCCAGCTGGATATTAGAGCTGCCATTGAGCAGTGTCTCATTTCTATCTTCTTTTCTCTCCATTTTTGAACCTGAAAAACTATAGCTATTATCCTATTATTGTATCTTGGAAAGATGATTTTTTTTTTTTTTTTTTAGTTTCACAGGTCCACAAATGGAAAGGAATTGTAACCAAAAAGCTGTACTTCATGGGTTATATATACCCAGGAATCTCATGTGCACCTGGGGATAATCTAAATGATGAGATCATAAGCTTTGAGCAAATGGTGCAAGGGGATGTGATCACTCAGAATAGAGATGGTAAATGTAGTCATGAATTTATCAAGTGAGAGGGTTTTGAAGCATTGTGGGCTTAGTGGCAGACTGTGGAAACAGTCTCTATGATAAATTACAGTGGCTCCTATCTCCTCTTAATGTTCCCATCTTTGTGGTTTGGGTTTTGAGAAAGAGGGCGCCCGGTGCAAGGAAGAGGGAGAAGTAGTATAGAACAGTTGCCAGGTGACATCTAGCAAGGAAATGAGGATCTCAGATTACAGCCACCTGGAACTGAGTTTTGTAAACCATTTCAAAGACCTTGGAATCAGACTCTTTCCAATAGCCTCCTGATAAGAGCCTAGGCTAGCAAATTTTTTTTTTTTTTTTTTTTTTTTGCGGTACTGGGGATTGAACTCAGGGGCATTCTACCTCCAAGCTACACCCCCAGCCCTATTTTTTATTCTTTATTTTGAAACCAGGTCTCACTAAGTTGCGGAGTGCCTCACTAGGTAGCTGAGGCTGTCCATGAACCCGGGATCCTCCGGTCTCAGCCTCCTGAATGCTGGGATTACAAGCGTGCGCCACCACGCCCGGCTGCTAGCAAAAATTTTTATTTTGGCCTTGTGGGATCCCATGCAGAAACCAGCTGACCTATCAGACTTTTGACCTACACAACTGAGATGATAATTTGTATTCATGAAGCTAATAAGTTTGTGATAATTTGTTACAGTAGTAATAGAAATCCAGACAACATTCTGTGGAGAGAAAGGGATTATAGGCAAAAAAATTCTTGAATACTGGTATAAAATAGAATAAAATTTCATATAATGATAAATAAATAAGTGCCACAAACCTTATCTATTTGGCAATGAATGTCAGACAAAAAAGTTAAAAGTATTAAAATTACTTGTTGCCAGAGATTAAAATTGAGGTTGGTAGAAAGGTCTAGGACTTAGAGGACTGCTTTTAGTATTATCTGATGTTTAAATGTATGGGTACATATAACATATATATATATTAATACAGACTCTCACCATTTTTTTTCTTTTTTTGTGATACTGAGGATGGAAACCAGGGGCCTTCTACCTCTGAGCTACACCCTTAGCTTGATTTTTTTTATTCTTTATTTTGAAACAGGGTCTCACTAAGTTGCAGAGGGTCTCACTAAGTAGCTGAGGCTGGCCGTGAACCTGGATCCTCCTGTCTCAGCCTCCCCAGTACTGGGATTACAAGCATGCGCCACCATGCCCAGCAGGCTCTCATCATTTTATATGATTTGTTTTATTTTAGAACATTTTTATATTTCAGTGTTTTAAAAACTGGATAATAATTATTTTTATCATCAGAAAAATACAATGTAACTGTATTTATTTTTGTATGAATGTGCTACACATTGCATATACATTTTATTTTATATCTTTTCTAGAATAGCTTATAATATGATCTATTATCTAACACAGATAGCATGGTAATTCTCAATAAATATTCAAAAACATCATCATTATTTAAGGGACTCTTTCATGTACAATTAGAACTTGTGCCTAATTATATTTCTTTGACATACCTTTTAAAGTTACTTTTGTATTTGCCTTCTGATCTTTTAGTCTTGGAATGCTTAGTTTGTTAGTGTGAGCATATCATTTTACTTGAGGCCAGACAGGGACAGATGTTAGGCAACCTAAAGGAGAACACACTAGAGCTAGTCAGCTAAGAAGTTGATACAAATATAAATTATCTGTTTAGCATACTAGAGCTGTTCTGACACATCATGTGAAACATCCTTTTACTCAAGATTTGTGTCATCACTACATTGCATTTTACTTTTAATAATAAATTATATTATATGAAGATAATTGAAAATCTGGCCAATCTTCATATTATGGTTCTGGTATTGCCACATACCCTTTGCCATCAATTATATAGTCAACCCAGCAAAAAATATTAGTTCTGGCAATCCACCTTTCTATTCCACAAATATTTCTATCCCAGATCCATTAATAATGGTGATTTTTTTTTTATGGCTGTCTGTGAACTGGCAAACCGTCAAAAGTACTAAAGTCGGATTTTTTTCTTGGTTGTTTTTTAATTTAATTTCCTCATTTCTTTTTTATGAGATTGGTTTATGTTATTTGATTTCTCATTAAATTTTATATTTGTACATTTATTTTATGATTTTTCAGATGTGCCAAAGCTCCCTTGCTGCAAGTGATAGGAAAATGATGGGTAGCTTTGCAGAAACAGTTTATCTGATAAAAAATTTTGCGTATATGCTTTTATATCAAGAGCATTCTGTTATATTTATTGTTTCAAGAATAACCTACGGACCTCTATGTTCTAAATTCTATTTCAGTTCTTTTAAAACCATTCCTTATGTCATCTACATTACAGCAAAAGAAATTCAGATATATAAATGCTTTTCATTTCAAATTTTGCCATTTATGACCAGGGTTTATGTAAGTGAGCTACAAGCTACAAAATTAAGGTAGAACTCAATTGGATTTCTTGGCACACTGCAATTTTTTAAAGAAAGAAAGAGTAATAGTATTAACTATTCTTCACAGGATAGTTGTGAGAGTTGAATTAGCAAATACTAGAGATAATGCATGAGAATGGAAAAATACCGCTGCTGATGCAACTGTTCTCCTCTGTGTTGGAGCGTGAGTGAACGTAGTGGTGATTGTGATTTGTACGTGCACTTGCTCTACAAGGTTCAGCCAATTCTCTCTGGCTTCCCTTTCACCTGGGACACAGGGGAGGTATTTGGTTTCATTTAACAATACGCATAGTAGTTCACAGGGTAACTGTAGTTTGTGATTCCATATCATAGAAATACAGGGAATTTAAAAGATAAATTCCCGTGATTCTATGGTTCACTATAGTACAGTGAACTTCAGTACAGCCATTGAGCTACAGCAGAGAGTTTATTTATGTGCCTTTTAGAACCTAAGTGAAAAAGTAAAATGTTGTGGGCTTGCAGTTTTGCTATTTTTTGGAATATATGCAGTTGCTTTATGAGTAATAAAATCAGAATTAACATCGAAGTGTGCCATAATTCCTAGTAGTTTTGGTACTATATTTTCTCAAAATAAATGAAAACATAAACATAAAAGTAGATAATAAAATCATTTTGAATTAGAATGTGGTCTTTCTGTTTGTAACAGAAATTCTTAACTTGGGAACCATGAAACTCTTAAAAAATGATGTGTAGTGTGTATGTGTCTGAATTTGACCATTTCTATGGAGGGTCTATGGCTTTTATCTGACCCTTATAAGCACCATGATCTAAAAAATATGAAGTCCTCTGTTGACAGGGTTGGAACAGCTAAGCTACACAATGCCTGATTTTTTGTTTTTCTCAAAATATTAGTTACAGGGGAAAAAAATCAAGATTAACCAAAAATTACTTAATAATGCTTTCAGCATGAAAACATGGAGAAACATAATCGCTCAGTTCTCTCCACACTGAACTTTGCATGGATGATTGTTAAAGAGCAGTAAATATTCAGTGAAATGAGAGAGAGAAAAAAATTGTCAGATTGAGATCCAATGAGAGAATGCTAGATTAAGGTGTTCACAAATTCATAATCTGAAAGATACGAAAGCTGCTGGTAAAGAAGAAGTTTATGCTCTAACCTCAACTCTATTGGGGGTATTTCCTGTGGTTTATTGCAAAAAAAAAAAAAAAAAAAAAAAAGGAAATTCAATTTTCTCTAATTGAGGCCAAAGACGAAACTTCTTCTTTCTGTTTAGAAAACATATTTTATATAATTCTGAAACTTTTAAGCATACTGACACATATTTTATGGCTCAGAATACAAATTACATTGGAAAATGTTCTAAGTATACCTGAAATATTCAGTCACTGCATTTGTTGGTGGTAGAATTCTATAGTTATCAAGTGGTTCAATTTGGTTAATATTGTTGCTCAAGTATTCTGTCCCCAGTGATTTCCTACTTGTTCTATTAATTATTGTAAAGCACATTGAAGTTTCTAATTGGACTTGTGGATTTTTTTTTATTTCACTTGACAGTTTTATTAGTTTTTGCTGCAAGTATTTTGAAAGTTCTTATATAATCCTAGATTTGTTTGTTCCTCCTTGCAAGCCTATCATGTGTTTAATATATATTTTGAAGTTTTCCTATTGGATATGTAAATGTGTAGGGACGGTATTTACTTGTAAAGAAATTAAAACTTTTATTATTGTGAGCCAATTCTCTTTATCTCTGGTATTATTCTTTCATTGGGAATCCAACTTTATCTTGATTAGTATTTATTTTTCTTTTGATTTTTGACATATTTAGTTTCTTATCTTTAAATTGGTTGTAATCAAAGGTATTTATAGAATACATTACTTCTTTTTAAATATTAGTCTGATATTCTCTGCTTCTTTCTTTGTTTTGATACTGGGGATTGAATCCAGAGGCAATCTGTCTTTGAGCTATACCCCCAGCCATTTATCGATTTTTGTTTGTTTGGTTGATTGATTTTTATAAGGATCTTGCTAGGCTGCTGAGAGTCTTGCTAAGTTGCTGAGGCTGGTTTTGAACCTCTGACCCTTCTGTCTCAGCCTCCCAAGTACTGGAATTACAGGCATGTACCACCTTGCTGGCTTACTCTCTCCTTCTTAAGTGTGTACTCACATTATTTTGGTTTTGAGACATTATGGGCATGATTGAGAATATCTACTATTTTTCTGTTTTATATCTAATTGGCTTATTCTTCTGCTTTCATTTGGATTAATTTTGTGTGATTCCATTTTGTCCTTTTTCTGCTTATTAAGTATATTTGATTTGAAAACTGATTTATTTTTGGTTTAGAGTGTAAGTTTTAACTTTATCATAGTCTGCATTTTAATAGTAAGACTTCTAATATTTCTTTTTTTTTATTTTAATTTTTTTTTTATTTTTTAGCATGGAATTTTATACATTTCTTGGGTACAACAGGGTTAATTACACATTTTTGTTGGGTACAAACTAGTACAGGTAAAGACATCCATGCACATATTTCTCATTAACCCTTCCCCAATTCCCGCCCACCCTCCCCCTATCTCCTGGTCAGTTTAGTGATTGACTTTGATGTGATCTTATAGGTACATCATGCTCATTAGGGTGTCCCCCCCTCCTCCCATTACCTTCCATTAAGTCAAATTTTTTGTTCACCTAAGAATTCTCCTTCACCTAGAGTCCCTCTTAT
>PVLC010003710.1:0-66594 GCA_004027655.1 Graphiurus murinus
AAAAAAAAAAAAAAAAAAAAAAAAAAAAAAAAAAAAAAAAAAAAAAAAAAAAAAAAAAAAAAAACATTAAAAAAAGAAATCAGAGAAGACCTTAGAAGATGGAAATATCTTCCATGCCCTTGTATAGGCAAAATAAATATCTTCAAAATGGCTGTTCTTCCAAAAGTTATCTACAGATTCAATGCAATGCCCATTAAATTCCCAAAGTCATTCCTTGTGGGCATAGAAAAATCAGTTCTTAAATTCATTTGGAAAAACAAAAAGCCCAGAATAGACAAAGTAGTTCTTAGCAACAAAAACCATGCAGGAGGCATCACAATACGTGATTTCAAACTACACTACAAAGCCAGAATAATAAAATCAGCATGGTATTGGAACAAAAACAGACACACAGACCAATAGAGCAGAATAGAAGCTTCAGAAACAAATTCACACAAAGGAGCCAAAACCATACACTTGAAAAAAGATAGCCTCTTCAACAAATGGTCTTGGCAAAACTGATTTTATATATGCAGAAAAATGGAAATAAACCTTACTTTTTCACTCTGCACAAGAGTAAATTCAAGATAGATCGAAGACCTGGAAGTCAGGCCACAGACCTCGCAGGTATTTGAAGAGGGCATAGGTCCAACACTTCAATACATAGGCATAGGTAAAAACTTCCTTTTCTAGATTTTAATGTTGTTTTGAGAGTCTCAATGTCATTCTGATTTTATTCCTTAGTTTTTGACATGTGCTGGTATCTCTACATGTTTTTATAATCTCATTTTTGTAGTTGGTATTCTAAATTTCTATGATGATCTTTTTAATTAACTTATTTATTGTGATATTGGGAATTGAACCCAGGGGTATTATACCCCCAAGATATACTCCAGCTTTCCTTTTTTTAAAAAAAAATTGTTTTGTTTTGAAGCATAGTCTCATTAGGTTGCTGAGAGTCTTGCTATACTGCTGAGGCTAGTCTAGAATCGAATTGCTAGTAAGTGCATGCCACCATGCTGGCTAGTGGGGATATTTATTTATTTATTTATTTATTTAATTTTTCTGACTAGTTGGCACTTTTAGCCAAGATATTATGTACCTATTTTTGAGGGGCTCTTTTTTTTTCTTTTCTTTTGGTACTGGAGATTGAAACCAGGGCATTCTATCTCTGAACTACAACCCCAGTAACTTTTTCTTTTTTTTTTTTTTTTTTAATTTTGAAACAGGATCCCACTAAGGTGCTGAGGCTGGCCTTGAACTTGTGATTCTCCTTTCTCAGCCTTCCAACTGGGATTACAGGTGTGTGCCACCATACCCAGCTTGTCATATCATACACTTAAAACCTGGAAAATATTCTAGTGTTATTTTTTGATAACTTATTTCCCTCTATTTTTTTCTGTCATTTCTTTGTAGAGGTCCCAGTAATCAACTGATAGGCTACATTTCCTGTATTAATTCTGTGATTATCTTTAATTCCTCTTTTTTACTTTTATCTTTTCATTTGTTCCTTGACTTTGTCTCCAATTCCTCCAAATGATTATAATTTTAGCTATTTAATTTCAAAGAATTTTTCTGTGCCTGAATTTTTAATACACTTTTGTTGGTGCATCATAATTGTGCATCAAAATTAAATTAGAGTGATAGAAACATATATGCACACAGCACTTGGTGTGTTTCCCTCCAGTTCCCACCCCAATCCTTTCCCCTCTCAATACATACTATTGAGATTAGTATTATTAATTTTGAATATGTACATAGGATTATTTGAACTATTTCCAATACGATGTTTTGTCTCCAGATGTGATAGATCATTTGATCTCTTTGGGATTATACTATTTTAACAATATCTTCTTCTCTCTTATCTTACTTATTTTGTCTTTCATGTTGTATACTCTCTTCATATCCTTGCTCTTCCATAGTGTCCAAAAATACTGGAAATAATGGACACTTTGTGTATTAGGGTTGGCTTGTTGAGCACTGTGTGCCAGGATGAGACAATTTCATTTTATAACTCTCCAGTCTCAAGTCTTTTCAGATATGTATATCTAATTATTAATGCTTGTATGTTGAGGTGTTGAAGGAGGCTAGGGGCAACCCGTTCAACTTGTACATTTATTAATTTCCAGTGGTTCAGCTTGAATACTTAAATTTGCTTTCTTACCATGCTTTTTGTCCCCCAAATAGTAATTTCTAAGGTGTGGTTTTCCTAGAGAAAATTTCAATTGTTTTTCTTGAGAAAATATAATATCTTTCATGCAGGCTAAGAAGAATTATTTACCTGACTATGAGGCTGAGAATCTTAAAATTTTAGCTGGTTCTCTGGTTTCCAATCCCACTATTCATCTCTGTTTCTCATATAAAATCTGTAAAACTTTTGAGTTCAGTTTACTATAACTCATTGGCAAAAGTGACTTCTGCTGTTTGAAATTATTTTTATGCCAAAGTACATCTTTTTCATGTTTTTTTGGCATCTTTTGCCTCTGTTGGTCTTCATTTTTCTTATGCTTGGTCTAGTGTGTATATTCTTTTAAATTTCTGATAATTTTAGAAGGAAGTTGTAGGTTTCTAGAAGGAAGTACAGATTAAGGACTATAATTTTTGAAACATTCTTATATTGTTGTCTTTCTCTCTTGAACAATTAATTTTTCCCATTGCTTCAATTAGCATTTATAGTCTAATAATTTCCACTCTATTTGAATGTGTATCTAAGCACCAACTAGCAATCTTTGCTTACGGAACCATCCCAGGGAGTTCAACTCAGCATGTCTCAAAATTCTCTTATATTTTACTGACCTCCCTGGTAGCATCATCATTCTCTGTTGCTCATAAACTTGGGAGTCACTTGGCTCCTTCCTCTTCTTATATAACCATATTAAATTGTTCACAAATCTCCAGTCACAGTATCTCCTAACTAGTTCTAAAGTATGTCACTTGTTTCCATTTCTATTGACATTGCCCTGGTTTGCCTTCTCTTTATGTCTTACTCAGATTGCTACAGTGTCCCCCCAACATGCTTCCCTTACTGTAGGATTACCTTCTTGAGTTTCATCCTCCTTGACCCACCACTTGGATCTCTTTAAATTTAAATCTTAACATATCAATTTGCTTAAAACCTGTGAAGATCTCTGATGTGCAGTATTAACTAGTCTATATCCAAATGCTGCATTATACTTTGGGGATATAACATAAACAAAAGAGGTGTTTGGTTCTCTGTCCTCATGAAGCATGTAGTCTAATGGGAGAAAGAGCAGTCACCAAATAACCACATAAGTCAATGGTTAAGAAGAGGTTGTAATAAGAAGCATTAAAGGAAGAGCAGCAAGTGAGAAGACAGATCACAATTAGGCACTTACATATAAAGGAAGAGTCAAGAGAAAATGTTTTAGTGGTAGTATCATTTAAACTACGCCTTCAAGTAGTAGAGGTTAATGCAAACCATAAGTCCAGGTTTGGGAAAGGTAGTAGAAAGAAAGATGAGGTCAGCAGAGCTCTCCAGACAGAGGAATGGCCCTTCAAGAGAAGACTAAGGAAAAAACTTGGCATATTTTAGGAAAAGACAAAAGTCCTGATTGACTGTTGTGTAGCAAATGAGGGATAAAGCAAAACACAATGAGAGTGGAGAGAAAGGTGAAGTCTAGAGGATGCAGCAGAACAGGACACATAAAGTATGTTGGATTTTGTCACCAGTGCAATGGGAAGCTGTCACTAGTGCAACAGGAGGCTGCCATCCAGTTTTAAGTAAGTATGTGACAGAATCTACTTGCAGCTTATAAAACTTATTCTATAAGCTGCAAGTTAAGGTTGGAAATACAAGTAATTTTATGGTTCAGTATTCTAATCACGACAAGATAGAGGCTCAGACACTAAGAGAACCACAGTGTCACAGATAAGTGGATATATTTGGGACATATTGAGGTATAAAATAGACATAAGCTGGCAATAAAGTAGTTTTAAAAATTTTGAAAACATCTTGCCTTTATAATAAAAGTATAACTCCACATCGCCATTGTAGAGTATACATCAGTTTCTAAATTCTTTTTTTTTTAAATTTTTTATTGTAGTAATTTGTGCAATATAGCATACATCTTTGTTAAGTACAAGTTGTTAACAACATATTTGCACACAATTCTCATTTGACCCCTTCCCCAATTCCCACCCCAATCCCCTCCCCCTCTCTCCCCCTCAGGTTCACTTCAGTGAGTGACCTTGATATGATTGTGTAAGTACATCATGTGCTTTAGGGCGTCCCTCTGCCCCTTGCGTCCACTACAATTAAATCAACTTCGTTATTTCTTTTTGTCTAGGGAGCCAGCCTAAGTTATTTGGATGCCTTTATTAAAAGTAGTATAGGACATAAGATAGTAGTTGTGATTGAAGAACAGTGAATATCTTGGCAGCACTGGTAGAAAGACACAAAAAAAATTAATAAATCTGTTCCTGGTAGTCTAAAATCAGGTTACGAGTCTAACTAAGGTGGGAGAAGAAAATCAAGCCAAGTGAAATACAAGAGGGCCTGACATCCACAAAGTTACACAGTGCCAAGCAGCGTGAGGTTTCATAGATACAGAAAAGATAGAAGTTCTGGGAACCAGGAGAGAGTAGTCAGATGAGTCAAATGCTGCAGACAGTCACATCAGATAAGAACTTAGAGTTATCCATTATCTTTGGAAATACAAAAGTCCTTGATGACCTTTGAGAGAGCAGTCCTAGTGGAGTCAGGGAACAAAAGCCACATCACAGCAGGGTAAGGAGCAAATTGAGTATTAGAAAGAAAAGCTAGCAAGAAGTATGAATTCTTCAAGAAGCATGACAGTAAAAAAGTAAAGCAGAGGGGAATATGAGGTCAAAGAGAAGCATTTCTTTATTCAAGATTGGGGAGCAACTCTCATGTGTACTTAAGCATGCGCAGACATTTTGGGGAAAATTTAGGAGAGAGAGGAAAATAATTGGACAGTAGGGAGAAAGAAAAGGAGGAAGAAGAGGAGGAGAAGAAGGAAGAGGAAGATGACAAAGAGTAATGGATGCTTGCAACAGGAGGAGGATGTGGGGTGGGGGAAGAGGAGAAGGAGAACTGATTCTTGCCATGAAGTCCCTGAAAAGAAATTGAAATTCACAAAAGAGGGAGAACTTTAAATAGAAAGAGGATGTTCTCTTCCACTGAGAAAGAAGGGGATTCAGGAAGGATGAAAGTCGATAACATACACTTTAATAGCATAGAGACAAAGGTAGAAAGAACTATTTCATGGTATCACCATCTTGATCAAGAAGAGGATAATGCCCATATATAAAGTGTGAGAGGAGGCATGGCTGGGGTTTTAGGGGAAAGTGAAATTTTTTAAGGAAAAGGGGAAAGGAAATGGTGATGAACTCAATAAAATGTAGCTTGGTGATATCTAGGATTATAATCTGAATGTTTCTGTTACATGATTTTATGCTAGCAACTCTCAGTATCAAGGTTTCTGCGTTTATGGTGTGGACATTTATATGAGACACTGTTCTTTATATTGAAGTGATATACAGCAATATCATCTCATAGGATAGGGCCTTTTTAAAATCCATAATAAATGCCAGTTTTGATTCTTTCAAGGACACTGATCAGAGGACTTATCATCGCCTCTACATATGATATGATCAGGAAATATGCCACCTAATAAACTTTGTGAATTGCACTGCCTCAACAGATGACACAGTTGTGCAAGAGAAGCAGTAATGCCCTCACCAGCTGTTGATATTGCACGCAAAGTTTAAATCACTAAACAATAACTCCTGGTGCTAATTAAAAGTCTATCTAAAATAACTCCATGAGTTCCATGAATGATAAAATGTATTCTGTTTAGGAGAAGTTGGGGCAAAAAGGTATTTTATTATTGCAATATTTTTGAAGAGTAGAGACTTTCAAAAATCACATTTATGTTTGAGTATATTTCAAAGTAAAATAAAGAGGGGGGCTTGTCCTGTAACATGTAGGAAACCATCTGTCTGACTATAAATGTCTCCTTTCTGCTCTCATTGACCTTCATTTTGACTTCTGGGATATTTTGCTATCCTTGAATGTTTTAGCTCTGCTTTCTTCTTGCTTTTTCTTTCTTCTATTATCCTTGAAATGTAGGAGATCTTCAAGTTTATATCCTGGGTCTTCTCTTTCTATGTATGATTAATGGCCTAATCCCTCACTTGCCTTTCTCTAAGCTAAGCTATTGCCCATTTGCTTTCCTGCATACATAGATGAGAGGGCTGTCAATGGATAGGTAGAAGAAGTTATGCCCTTCTTTCTCCTCCACTTGGCTTGTGTAGACCTAGCCCAAGCGATACTAATAATCAATAGTAATTATGTTAGTCAGTTTTCCTGAGATAATAAATTTGTAAAAAGAAAAGATTTATTTAGGCTCATAGTTTCAGAGGTTCCAGTCCATGTTTATTCCATGGTATTGGGCATGTAGTGAAGTAGCACAGCCTGGCAGGGGTGTATGGCACGATCAGAACCCCTTACCTTGGGAGCAAAAGAGAAAAAGAAGGTACTAAAGTCTCCCTACCCCTGCAAGGGCATGGCCCTAATGACCTAAAGACCTCCATCTAGGTTACACATCTTTAAGATTTCTATCACCACCAACCTGGGGACCAAGTCTTTGACACATAAACATTGGACATCAAATTATAGCAACAATAATAGCTTTTTTTCTACATTTCAAATGTATCAGCTCATTTTATCCAACCCCAAACTCAAGGTTATCATTGTGGGTATTTGTGAACATATATTTATCTTCCCTAGTAGATACTAAAATACTTCAAGGAGAGAAGAATTTTACCATTGATATTTTATACCCTATGGAACTTCTTAGACTTTCTATTTTTAGTATTTGCTGAATGTCAAAATGTATAAGAGAAAAGAAAAAGAATGCACAAATATTTAAATTGAAGCTCTATTTATCAACTATGTTTTTTTCACATAAATTATAGGTTCTTTGACAGGGATTTTTGTTTCTTTCTCTCAAAGTGCTGGGCACATGGTAGATATTCAATACATATTTGTTAGTGGATTGTCTAAACCAGCCATAGCACCATTTTGTCCTTAGAGTGCTGAAGCTAATGGTTATGTGCTCTAACTCAAAGTTAGGATTTACCAAGTATCTGTTGCATAACTCTCCAAGGACCATGTGTTATGCATGTTTGAATTTTTTCATGTGATTTTATGACAAATGGTTAGAGAGTGCTGCTCCATCGCTAAATTTCCACTTGTAGCTATGATTAATGATATACCTGTCAGTTTGTTTCTCTTTCGTTCATGTCATCCACCACTCTAGAGCTACTGTGGATTTCCTTTGCCTCTACTAAAGACAGCTTTGTATTACACATTAAAGACACTTTAAAACAAGTTGCACATTAGCAGTGAGCATTTTAAATGAAAGCACCTATGATAATTAATGTTTGGAAATTACCTGAATTATAAAAGGATCAATTTCTACCTTTTCTTCCTATGTATGACACTATACTAATATGAAGAATAATCACAAAAATCTACATTGGTAAGAATGGAGAAATAAGATGTTCAGTCAAATGATATGGATTGACTTACTTTTTTATTTGGCTGTTATAAAACCATAAAATGAAACATGCAATCAATCTAAAGATTATTTATTGTTGAAACTGGCTTGAAGTTAATCTATGAGGAGATATTTGCAACCATTTTTGTTTCCCACAAAGCAACCAAACAATTCTACGCTGATTAGTGCATAGCAAAATATATTTGAAATGTGTTCCCAAAACAGATCTATGTCTAATTTTTGCCAAAAATAAGAGTAAATCCTAATTACAAAAAGGGAAAGCTTTTTGTTTTGAAAGGCTAGTAATTGAGTTTTGACTACATAATTTCTACATTTTTTCCCAGTGGGGCTCTATTATCATTCAGGATATGAATATATCATCATTTTACTAAGAGAGGTGCCACGGGCCCCCAGCAGCCTGAGAATTTAGGCTGGAGACAACTTGTCTCTCGTGATTTTGTGTGATTTGGCTTTCAAATATTTCACACCTATTCACCCTTTTCTGACACATAGCAAAAATAGGAGAATTGGCTGATGTTTGATACCAGAAGGAAAAAAGCACACGTCAGGTCATCTCACACAACTCGTTTGGAAAGGGGAGAAAGGTAATTGGTGTTTCCAAAAGGACTCTGTGAGATAAATTGTAGATGTTCTCTCCTGAGACTCATATATATGGCAGTTTATGAAATAGTGACTTATAGTTTCACTGCACAGTAAACAAAAGAAAAAAATCTTTTTCATGATCTCTACTGTTGATGTATATATTTCAGTTCCCAAATGAGTATAAAGATATTTTAAAGGGTAGAAAATAAAAGCATATGCCCACCCAAGAACATATCCTAATATAACTGAACTCCAAATAAAGAGTTCTGTTTTCTCATAAATTTATTTATTTATTTTTATATTTATTTATTTTTATTGGTGTATTATAATCATACATGTTTGTTAGGTACAAGCTGGTAAAGGCATACATGCACACATCTCTCATTTAACCCTTCTCCAATTCCCACCCCACTCCCTCCCCCTCCCTTCTTCTCAAGTTCAGTTTAATGATTGACTTTGATATGTTTGTGAAAGTACATCATGTGCATTAGGGTGTCCCCCCCATCCCATCACCTTAAGTTAAGTCACCTTCTTTGCTCATCTAAGGTTTCTCCTTCTTCATCTAGAGTCCTTCTTATGTCCCACTTTCTCCCTAGCTTCTGCGTATTATGGAGAGCATATAATTTTTTACTTTTTGTGACTGACTAATCTCACTTAGCATAATGTTTTCCAGTTCCTTCCATTTCCCTGCAAATGACATGATTTTGTTCTTCTTTATGGCTGAGTAAAATTCCATTGTGTACATATCCCATAGTTTTGTAATCCATTCATCTGTTGATGGACATCCTGGCTGGTTCCATAGTTTGGCAATTGTGCAGCTATAAACATAGGTACACATGCTTCGGTCTGATAGTTTGGTTTCCATTCTTTGGGTAGATACCCAGAAGTGGTATTGCTGGATCATATGGTAGGTTCATTCCCATTCAACTGAGGATCCTCCATACTGTTTTCCAAAGTGGTTGCCCTAATCTGCAATCTCACCAATAATGTATAAGGGTTCCCACTTCTCCACATATTCACCAGCATTTGTTGTTGTTCGTGTTTTTCATGATTGCCATTCTTATTGGGGTTAGGTGAAATCTCATGCTGGGACTGATTTCTATATATAAATTAAAGAATAGCTTTTATATATGAACTCAGAAAACAATTCCTTGCCTTTGAGGTTCACTCTGGTATACCAGCATTCACTCTGCTATTTTTGGAGTCATGGTGAAACACTAAATATACAATAGAGGCAAGTAGATCATCAGTGTAATGGTTTGGATTTAGAATGTCCTCCAAGATCTCATGGAAACAGAGTAGCAATGTTGGAAGCTGGGTTTGATTGCTAGGGAGGGGACTCTGGGGGTGTGGCCTTTGGGATTATATAGTTCCTCTTCCCCCTGCTCACTCTCTGCTTCTGGCCTCCATGATGTGAAAGCAGAGCCCTTGCACTCTGTCTCTCTCCACTTCTCCTTGTCCTGCCTTGAGCTTTGCAGATGCAGCCTCACATGAATTGAACTCTAAATATCCAACACCTGTGAGCAAATAAGTCTTCCTTCCTCTAAATTGTGTGGTTAGTCATTTGGAATTATGGCAGTGAGAAAGCTGGCCAAGACAATCAGCCATAGGTGTCAAACAATACCAATGTCTATAAATGTATTGTGTATGAAATAAATGAGCATTCTAGAAACTAAATTAGAGAAGCACTTTCCTACACTCATCAATTACTCTCTCCTAGGCTGCTCAGAACAATCGTCTAATAAATCTATTGGAAAGCCATTGGACAGCAAACATAGGAAGAAATAGCTAACTGAGCAATCAGGTTAACTATAAATTGTGACTACAAGAAAATATCATTTTACATTTATTTGATAAAAACAATTAAAGTTTGGTAATACCATTTACTAGAGAGATGTGGTTCAATAAGATCTCAGATATTGTTGATGAGAGGATAAAGCAGTATTGCCACTTTGGAGAACAATTTGGCATTTTCTTCTGAAAATTAACATTCATGTGTCTTAAACCTGTCAGTTCCTCTTCTAGATATTGATTCCAGTGACATGACTTGCTTATGTGCACTGAAAGACATGTATAAAGTGTTTATAGCAACGTTGTTCATAATTTTACAAAGAATAGAGCAAAGCTTTATAAAATGCAAATAACTACCAATAGAAAATGGATTAAAAATAATCCACACATGTGATATTATATAGTAGTGAAAATGAATAAGCTGCAGCTATGCATAACACGAATATATAACACAAATGAATCATAGCTGTTGTTTAAGGTTAAAAAAAAATCTAAGAAATTGTATATCGCATACTAACCTTTTCTTTTTTATGGTGCTGAGGATCAAAGCTAGGACCTTCTGCATGGTAGGCACGTATTCTGCTACTGACTTATCTCCTCAGCCCTAACATAAGAGTGATTTTAAAAAAAGACAAAAACAGCTCAGTATAAAAAGCTTTGCATAAGTATATGCTATATGTAATATCACTATTTAAAAGCAAGGTATCTTAGCTGGGCTGCTAAAGCAAAATACTATGGTTTTAGTGGCTCATAAAAAAATAGAAATTTATATCCAACAGCTCTGGAGACTGGGAGTCTAAGATCAGGGGGCCAGAATGGCTGACTTCTGGTGGAGGCCCATTCTCAGGTCAGACCGCTGACTCTTGCTGTATCCTCACATAGTGGAGCGTGGAGAAGGAGGCCAGCTCTCGTGACCTTTCTAAGATTCCATTCCTGAGGACTCCACCCTCATGATCTCATCTAATCCTAATTATTTCCCCAAGACCCCACCTCCTAATATTATCCCCAGGGGATGGGGTTTCAACATATGAATCTTGGGGGACACAAACATTCAGTCCGTAACACCAAGACATAGAAAGCCAAAAGTGGGATGAAGGAGAACTTGGGTGAGTGGAAGAATGAGACAGGAAGGAACACAGACACATGTAAACAACTGGCCTGGGTGCTGGTTTCACAGATGTTTATTATTTATTTAAAGGGGTAAATAAATAACCAAATAAAGGAGCTGAAGGAATGAAAGGCACACTTAATTAGATTGTAAACACTCATGCTACATGAACAAATATTTGAATGGGTATTTGTGTTTGGTGGTTTTACAATTTAATGCCATTGATCAATACAAATAATCACAGAATCTGTGGAGCACAGCTGGGCACCTGACTCTTAAATCTAGACTTCATGAGGATTTTGTTTGAGATGAGAGGATACCAGAATGCACAGAAGGATTCCCTTTCAGAAGTGACATTTTAAAGGGGTTGATTCAGCTATTATATAACAGTAATTTACATACTGGTAAGTTTGTATTTTGTGTGTGTATGTGGGGGGGGGGTGCTGGGTATTGAACCTAAGATCATTCTACCTCCAAGCTACACCCTCAGCTCTTTTTAGTTTTTATTTGGAAACCAGGTCTATCTAGGTTGCTGAGACTCTTGCTAAGTTGCTTAGACTGGTCTAGAACCTGTTATCTTCCTGTCTCAGCCTCCCAAGGTCTGGGATTAGAGGTGTGTGTTATTGTTCCTGGCAACTAATATCTTTTAATGATGGTTTTGTTTCTTATAACTCCATGTCAAGTCCACTATATTTTCATATATTTGTGTGTGTATTTTTTCCAGAATTTTAACAGAATTACTGCATTCTGTGTGAAGGTGACATTATAATTATTACTAGTATTAAACAATCAAGATCCAGAGCTACTTGAACTAAAGGAAATAGAAAAATTAGTCAATGAGTCAGTCATTTACTTTACGTAATTTATATCATCTTGATTTGGGTTTTTTAGTCTTCTGAGCTCTAAGCTTAGAGTCATATTTCAAAAGGCAATTGTAGCCTTTATAAACATAATTCAGATCTTTTAGCCTCTCTTAACTCATGGGAAAATCCAGAGCAGTCAAAACTTATGATTGGTACATAGTTTAAATGAGGATGAAAAGGATTAGGGTCTGGGGTGTGTGTGTGTGTGTGTGTGTGTGTGTGTGTGTGTGTGTGTGTGTTAGGATTGTTTTATGATGCGAAAGGGCCAAAGATACAGGTCAGAATACAGTTACATGGACAAAGTATTTGCATCCTTTGTCCATGTAACTGTGTCAGCAGAAACATAGTATCAATTTTCCACCCTTGCAAGCCATTATTATAAATTGAAAGGGGTTTAAAAAAATGTCTATCCCTAGTACTATACACACAAAAAAAGTCTAAACATCTTTTGTGCTTTTGTTGTTGTTGTTTTATTTTCTTTCGTATTTCTTTGGTCTCCTCTATAAACATATTGGAGCTACAGGGGAGGGGTTATTGCTCACCATCATATGGCAGTGCCAGCCCCCGGGCCAGGCAGTAAATATTTGCTGAATGAATGGCTTGGCTTCCATTAGGCAATGGGACTGCTTTAGCAATAATTCTCCTTAAATGGCATTATTTACTTGCTGTAAATGTGTTTTCCACATTGGCTTAGATTGAATTTACATAGGCCCGTTGCCACCCTGCCCGTCACAGATCACCTCTCGAACACTCCCATAGCTTTGCTGAGCTCCTTTCTCACACCAGGACACGCTGAAAAGCAAATCGTGTCACATCCATTTTCATTTAATGGCACTACCCTGCACTGCCTCTACCTCTAAATTGCAATTCTTTGATTTTTCACTACAGATCTAACATGCCCCAGCCTGGTCTGTGATTCCATAAACCCCTGAGCTTCAGGTTATAAACACGGTTGCAACTCAAGTGGAGTCTTGTCTGTCTGTTTACTAGACTGCTTTTGAAACTGTTCAAACCCAAATAGCCAAGGGAGAGATGGAAAGTTAATTTGTTTCGGGCTTCAATGCCTGGAGGCGAGGCTGACTTTCTGGTTTCCCATGGGCTGACTACTAAATGCTTTCAGGTGGGTAGAAAAGACTTATGTGTAGGCCATATGGGTTTTCCCAACAAGTACAGATCCCACTCAAATGATGGCTTACCTGTCAAGTACCGAATGAGACTCACCTACTGAGGGAGTTGAGCAATTCTTTGCTTGTTCAATACTTTAATCCTCACTCAGTTACACAGAGGCCCCAGCACACATAACAGAAAGTACAGCAAACACTCTGCGTGCCAAACGTGATGGGACTTCTGCCCGCCCTCGCCTCACCAATCCCTACTGGAATAACAAGTTTTCAAGTTCGTTCTGTTGCCCTGGAAGCTGTAACTCTTATGATAGAAGGCCAACATCAAGGGAAATTGAATTTCTATGCAAGAATGAAGCCAGTTGTTTGGAAGAATGACTCTCAGGCAAAAATTACGTTTGAAATTTTAATGCATTAAGTGGCATAATGTAAAAGAATTACTGTTTTGTTAACTATATCTAAGGAAGGGCGGGAAATTGAATGAGTCTCAAACAACTCAATTTAACTCACTTAGGTAATTATTTGTGAACACCAACCATAACGCCTTGAACTGGGTTATATGTTAAACCTTGAAGAAAAAGAAAACATTCTTAAGAAGTCCACAGTTTGGGGGGTTGCCTGATTTACATAGGCCACTGTTACACCTGTGGTAAACACAGAGACCAGCATGCAGTGGGCATTATATAAATCTTGTGCTGTTGCATTATTGTTGTTGTTGTTGTATTATGTCACTATTAACATAATACTATATTGATAAACATCAGTGTTCTTGGAATGCCTGGATACTCTTATTGTAGTGTAGAAGAGAAGGTAATGGATGTACTTGAATAGTGATCTTGAATTGTGATCCTGCCAGTAGGAAGCAGAGAAGGACATTTGGACAGAGGACTGACACACACAAAGCATCCATGGCAGGAAAAACACAGCCAGATCAGTGGTATGAAGTGTTTAGATCTTTATTGGCAGGCCAGGGCACATTTAGCCAGAGAACTGTCCACGGCCATCTGGTTCAATCCAGACCAGAACAAGATAGCTCCAGGCAGGCAGAACAGCTAGTGGAAGAATAAAAAACACATAAAAAAAATAAAGTGCAGCCAAAGTCAGCAGAAAGTGGTGCCAGTGGTCAAGTTGGAAGGGCCACCTGAAGCTGTAGGTGCAACACAGAATATTGTAGCAGTAGGAAGTCAATAAGGTTTCAAAGCAGGTCCAAAGATAGCTCTTAGAAGTAGGTCAGGTGTCCACTTCATTTGGATCATACTTATTGGCTTTATCTTTTTGTGTCCTAGGGTTGGAACCCAGAGGCATTCTGCCTCTGAGTCACACCCCCAACCCCAGTCCTATTTATTTATTTTTTATTTGGGAACAGGCTCTCTCTAAGTTGCTGAGGCTGGTCTTGAACCTGGAATTCTCCTCTTTTAGCCTCTCAAGTACTAGAATTACAGGCATGTGCTACCATGCCCAGCTTGTTGCCTCCATTTACAACAGATGAACAACAAGAAATAAAAGGATCAGCTAGGAGGAAATTGTAAAATCCGATTTATGGGTGTTAAAGACTTGAAGTATTGTTCCTAAAGTGAAGTTTAAAGCAAGTATAGGAGGCAAAACACACACACTTGATGAATAGCAAGTGTGCAGTTGAGAAGACAGACGTGGAAAATGATCCACTGGTACTCAGGACACTTTGCAAAATGTGCAATGCACATGGAACCTGTGGCTGGTAAGTACTCACCATATCCTTAGAACACCGAGTCTGGGAACCTAGGGAGAGAGGCAGCATCATTCTTACTTACCAGCCCAGTTGTGGACTTGTGCTTTCCATCCCTTAACCTCAGCTTCTTCTAAATCAGAAGGCAACCTAATCTCAATGGGGGAGTATTTCCATCTGTACCAGTTAAGCTTGAGCTGTGTCTTACCACCACATCACTTTACCATCTCCACACAAGTAGCCCTGAAGCCTAGGACACAGGGTAAAATGACCTTGATCATAAATAAAAATGGAATATGATTTGTTCCCCAAAAAATCTAACATGAAATCCAGAGAATGGGGAATTTGATTAAGTTCAGGAATGAAAAGAAGAAATCCCCAAAGACAAGCTTTTAACCAGGCATCACAATTATTTTCCTCTCAATAAGGATGAGTAATATTGTCAGCAAGCTACATATTATCTTATTGTATAAGTGTTTATACATACCCTTTTGAAATATCTGTAGTAGGTAAATAAAGGTGAATCTGTATTCAATCTAGTTGTATTTTATTGGACTTGGTGATATTGTCTAATAGTAATTTTTAGTGAATAATAATAAAGAAAATTAGGAAATAGAAAACTTGATACCAAGCATATACTTTTTTCTTGCCATTGAAATATTATATATGTGTGTATATAATCTTATGTATATAATATATACATTATATATAACATTATATGACATATTATATAATGCACATATATACATTATGTAATGTATATTATATATACATATATGTATATATACCATATCATTTAGAGTTGTGATACTTTAGGAATTCAAAATATTTTAATATAATGATTGAAACATAATAAATGAACTCAAGGAGATTTAAATAGATTCAGCTTCATTGTCTTGACCTTCTGCAGATTGTATCTCCCCTCCCTGTCTGGATGTAAATTCATATTTCAGGATAACCATAAAGATAGTCACATAACAAAAGGATATAAAACAACAGTTTAACTTGCAAATTTCAACTTTTTATAAATAGTATTTCTGCTTCCATTCTCCAGCAGAGAGAATAATTTGGCTTAAATGGTTTTGTGATGACAGTTTATATAATGTTACTAAAGGAACATGAGTTCTGGAGTCCAGCACAACTGGACATCAATATCTAGGTGGCATGATGCCAGCTCTGTTCATATGTGAAAGTTCATTAACCTCTCTGAATTTCTGGTTCTTCATGTGCAAAAAAAAAAAAAATAGTAATAGGATTTATCTTCCTCATAGGATTTTTGTGAAGATGAGATGAACTAGTGAAGGTAAAATATTTACCTAAAATGAAGAATATGGTGAACTTCTGATAACAACAACAACAAAAACCCTTTGGTTAATTTGTAGTATTAGTATCTATGGAGATAGAAATAGTATTAGTATTAGTAGTAGTAGTAATTGTTGTCCATAAAGGATAATATTCTAAAACTCTGGTAAATCATGAACTTCATACAGATATAAAAATGAACACATGTTAAAGACTTTGTGTTATTAATCAATGGGGAAACAAAGCAGACGCTATGAATAGTTTGAAAGAGAATCCCAAGAACAGACACATGTAATGATTCAGAATATTAAAATAAATATGAAATGAACACAAAGCTGGTGTCTTCCCCAGGTGCAGAGGCAAACACATTGAAAACCCCCTGGACAGAACCTAATGTCCATAGACAAGATTTTGTCTGGATCTGGGGAAGTTATATACAGCTCACAGAGTTTTAAATTAGCTTCCACAGACTCAAAATTTAAAAATGGGGAGAAGCATGCGAGAGATAAAGTTTATCTTTTTCACTGAAGCACAGTTTCCCTCTACATAATAGTGGTAGTGTTAGTATTTCTGGGTCATGAGTAACATGTGTGACAAAAATATCCTAAAAAGAAGTTAATGCTTCAAAACATTAATAAAGAACACAGTGGATATATACTTTAAAGGAATTACTGGAAAGAACGCTGTGCTAGAGTTTAGTCCCATCCTTTTACCATTTACCAGTCGGTTGACCTTGGGCAAATCCTTGAGCACAGTTTGGATCTGGAGTAGCCCCAAAGGCTCCTGGATGGAAGGCTTGGTACCCAGGTGGTGGTGTTATTGGAGATGGTGGAGGCTTTAGGAGGTGAGGCATTGGGGTGTGACCTTGAAGTGTGTATCTTGTCCCTGGTCCTTTCCTCTATCTCTTTCCGCCCCCATCTCTCCTTCTTGGCTGCCATAAGGTGAACAACTACTACTGTCACACACTTCCTCCGCCATGATATTTTGCCTCGTCTTAGACCCAAAGTGATGGAGACAAAGCAACTGGGGTTGAAACTTCTGAAACTGTGAATCAAAATAAATTTTTCCTCCTTTAAATTGATTTTCTCAGGTGTTTTGTCACAGCAACAGAAAGCTGACTAACAGGGCCTGAGTTTTGTTTTCCTCATCTGTGCTCTCCAGAGTATTCTCCTGGACTCACCTCTGTGGACAGGAAGGGATGACTGTGGATGTGAATTTTAATGCAATGTCTCCTGTGGATAATCTAGCTATGGATAATTGAGACTTGGCTACAGATGAGCAGTGTGATTTGAGCTCCTGACTTAACCAATCTCAGCAAATGACAAGTCATTAGGGCCTTTGAAATGTCACACATTTTACTGTGTATATTTAATGAAATGCTAATGTAATTTTGCTAAACATGCAGTACTTATCATTACACATGATGGATTGGAGATAGGAGTTTTCAATGGTAGTAAACTGTCGTAGAAATAGTGATTAAGCACTATAATTATGAGAGCACCTACCTTTTATATTAGAAAGTCATTTCTTTTTCCCAGCTGGTGTCAATTGAAATGGTAAGAGACTGCCAATGGGAGGCAAAGGGTGTGTGTGGGCAGCATGACTTAAGAACATTCAATTCAATCTCTGCTTGCATGGTGCCCATCTGGGTGGGCAACAGCTACCTATGGGTAGCTGGACCTGTGGGTGCTGCAGGTGACTTTGCATGTGATTCTGTCTAGTCTGTATTATATTACTGAGATATTCATGAAATGTTGGACTGTAAGTTGTTTCCTTTTGTAAAATAATTGTCATAATAAATTTTTAATAAAATTTATTTGCTAGAACCCGGGCATGGTGGCACACACCTGTAATCCTAGTATTTGGGAGGCTGAGATGGGAAGATTGCAGATTTGAAAACAGCCTCCGCAATATAGTGAGACTCTCAGCAACCTAGCAAGACCCTGTTTCAAAACAAATAATAATAATAGTAAAAAGGACTGGGGGTGTAGCTCAGAGGTAGAATGCCCCCGGTTCAATTTTCAGTACCAATAAATAAATAAATAAATAAATAAATAAATAAATAAATATTATAAAATTAAGAAAATACTTCCTATAAAATATATGGAAAACTGGATAAATCCAATGAGGAGGTCAAGGGTGTATTATAATGCATCCATCACCCAGGTGAAGATGTAGAATTTTGATATTTATCCAAGAGATCCTCCAGGTACTCTGGAGGGTTACTGTTTCAATCATAGCACTTTTTTTCCCTTCCTAAAAGAAACCATTATCTTGTATGTCAATCTTTTTTATTATTATTTATTTTTAAGTGTGTGTCCCCTAATACTAAAGTTTAGTTTGGGCTGCTGTTTTTCTTTTTAACATTTCTCTTCATCTTCATTCCTTTTGAAGAAATGTTCTTAATTTATTTGTCAGAAAACCTGGGTCATTTAATTCATAGGATGTCTAGTAGTCTGAATTTCCTGTATATTGGTTGTTGAATAGCTAAATTAGATTCAAGTTTCTATTTTTTCCTTTTGGAGGTGGAGGAGCTGATGATGTACCCCTCCAGCAGGGTCATGAGATGACTGCTAATCTGTATTTGTGATTTGGGCTGCCATTGACCCTTCATGCTGAGATCCATGAATCTGCTGGGGGTGTCTTCAGCTTGATTTCTTATATGAGGGAACATTTAAAATGCATGTACAAATCACTAATGCTTTGAAACTTTCTATGCTTGTTAAGTTATTAAGTTGTTATTATTGAAGTTTGAATATACTTATGTTATTTCTCTAACTTTCACTAATGTAAACTTTGTTATTTTTACTCTGTAATTCTATGGAGATTCTGTGTTACCTGAATGATACTGGGAAAGCTCACTTTAAAACTGCTGAAAATTGGTCTCTAAATTGAGTTCTCATGTTTAGAGATGCCCATGACTATTCATGACAAATCTCAACAAAATTTCTTGAGATGTGTCAAATTAGAACCACTGATCTTCAGCCAAGTTCTGGGCTAAAAAAATCAAGACGCTTATTGTAATAGGTACTATCTGGATTAGAGTCAGACAATTTGCTGAGCACTTACTTTATATAAGGGAGAGTCAAAGTTAACACTAGTGTTGTGAGTTGAGAATTTTCTTAGTTGAGGACATTATATCCCACGCAATATAAATCTCAGGGGGAAAAAAAATTTACCATGATTTTGTTCCCAATAGTCTTTTCATTGATTTGGGTTTAATTCCATGTCAGTATTTTACTCTATACATATTGAAATAAAGGTAAATTATTTCTAGTCTTCCATTCTCAAATTTGAATGTATGCATCATGTGGAAAAAAAGCTCTTTCTAACTCTAAAATAACACAGCTATGGGACAGGGTTTCTCAGCATTGGTTCTGTTAGTAACTTGGGCTGAATAATTCTGTGCTGGGAGATATCCTACACATTATGAAATATTTATCAGTGTCCCTGGCCCCAACCCATGGACGCCAGTAGTATTCTCCTTGAAAGTTGTGACAGTCAAGTATGCTGCCAAACATCATCAAATATCCCCTGAAGGCAAGAATTTCCATAGGGTTACAATCAGTAACTTAAGAAGTCCTTAAGGCATAGATACACTTGGAAAGAAGAATCTGCCTGTAGATTGTACATAAAAGACATAACTTTGTTAAATTTCAGCAGTGGTTTAAAATAAAGACACTCTGAAACATAGCAAAAGGAAATGGGTACAGCTTTGGGTACGTCTGTCAATCTTTATTTAATGTTTAATGTCTCTAAATTCTTATATTTTAATACTTTATAACTTTTGTGTTTATATTTATCATACATATTTGTTATGTAAAATACAAAAAAGAATTCAAATGTCAAAATTATCTGCAATCCTGTCCTACAAATTTAGCTTTTATTTCTGTAAGATTCATCATAAGATGTTTGCCTTTCTATTCAGGAGGCTGAGGAAGGAGGATTACTTGAGTGCAGGATTTCTAGGCCAACTTGGTCAACAGAGAAAAACTGCCTCAAGCAAAGGATACCACGTGATGTTTTGATAACATATATAATGTGCAACGTTTAAGACAGGTTAAACCTATATATATCCTCATTTATCACTTTTTATGATGAAAACATCCAAAATTCTTCTAGTTTTTTTGAAACATATAGAACACTGTCATTGTCTATATTTTGAAGCAAATCTCAGATACCATCTCATTTTCACCCAGTTTAAATATGTTTCTAAAAGTTAAGACTTAAAAAGTATCTATACAAAATACCACTTATCTCATTAAAATAAATTATGATTTCTTAAAATTATAAAATATCCAATTATTGTTGAAGGAAAGGTGGTGAAGGATAATATGTTCAATGTAAACTCTTGGACTGTAATGTATTTACAAATAGAATAATTGTAAGCAACTATAGACCTACCATTGAAACAAAGGTTCTAGTTTCTGTAAGGCAACATTTTTCACACAAATCTACACCATTGTTTCCTGGACAAAAACCAGGAGGATATCTTGCAGCAGGAATTTGTTCTGGACTTTTCCATTTTCACGGTAGCCCCCTGGTGGACAGTTGGATTTTACAAGCTTTCCTGGGTTGTGTGTAGAGTGTGTGTGTGTGTGTGTGTGTGTGTGTGTGTGTGTGCAAAAAGGAGAAGAGAAACTTTGAGAGGGTGTGAGAGTGAATACTAATACATTTCTTTTCCCATAAGCAAAAATACTCTTAGGTCCACTTAAACTGTTAGATTAGCTATGGTCTCAGCTATAACAAAGTTAGAGATTTTGATTAAATGCAGCCTGGTAGAGAAACAAGAAGAACATGGCCTAAGTCCTTGATGAGTCACTTTTCTACGCCAGTTTTGGCTTTAGTTGTATATTTTGTAGAATAAAAATGCAAAAAAAATGACCGTTATTCCATTTATAATCCTTCTGTTTTAGTTCTATAAAAGCAAAATTCTCCCATCAGTTGCTCCCTCAGAAGGCAAATGTTACACAGTTACTCCAGTTAAGGTATTCTGAATCCAAAATGCTTGAAGAGAAATGCACACTTCATTTTATTTTTTTGGTAAAATATTTTCAGTACTTTTTTTGCAAAATTTAAATTCATAAATAATTAGTCATTCAAAAAATGTTTGAGAGAACCTACAATACATAGTCTACCCTACTAACTATTAGGGTAAGGGTGAGGAGAGGAGATAAGAATAGGAAAAACATGTAATCCATCTTTAAAGTGTCCTTAATTTGGGCATGACGTGATTAGCAACATGGGAACATGGGACTCACTTGGGAAAAAAAAAGAAGTCAACAAAATAAATAGAGGTCAAAACAATAAATCATGAAATAGTTGTTGGGATCCTAGCATCAACTTAAGGTTATCCAGAATAAAAACCATTTCTCTCTCTCTCTCTCTCTCTCTCTCTCTCTCTCTCTCTCTCTCACACACACACACACACACACACACACACACACACACACTTATTCACAATCTGTATTTTTCACCGATGATGAGTGTAAGCTAACAATACTAGACATAGTGACTGAGCTAGGTGCTTTAAATGCATCATCTCACTTATTCATTATAATACTGCCATGAAATAATGCCATTATTATTATTTTCATTTTACATCTGAAAAAATGAAGACACTCAAAACTCAGATTATTTGCTTAAAGCGAAAAGAGCCAGGAAGAGGTGGGTGAAATTGAAATTTCACCCCTCAGTTTGGGTTCTTGCATATTCCACTGTAGGGTTTTGTAGATTTTGGATCCAGTTCAAATGCTACAAAAGGCTAAGTAGGTAATCACTAATAGAAACATTTCTTCAATCATGACATATAAATGACCAACAGGTATATGCAAAGGTGCTCAATATCATCAATAAGCAAGGAGATATAAATCAGAACCACAATGAGATATCACCTTTTCTCCTTGTACCTATTAGGATGACCACCACCAACTACAAAGAGGATTTTCATAAAATAAATCTGAGGACAGAGAAGTTAAATTATGTACCCAAGGCCAGCAGCAAGCAGATTAGCATTTGAGCTGGATCCAAAATCTACAATCTTTTCCTCCATAACATTTTGTATTCTCTATTTTGGGAACTGAGAAAACTTCAGAGAAATTTCACTTTGGAGCTTGTTATGGTTTGGTTTTAAAAATGTTCCCCTGATGTCATGCCATAGGCAAAGCAGCCATGTTTGAGGTGGAGCTTGGTTGCTGAAGAGGGGTCCCTAGGGGTAGGGCCTTGGAGATATGTTTCCTCTTCCCTTTGTTCTCTTTTGCTTTGGGCCTCCATGATGATGTGAGAGCCAAACGTTTTCTTTCTTTCTTTTTCTTTCTTTCTTTCTTTCTTTCTTTCTTTCTTTCTTTCTTTCTTTCTTTCTTTCTTTCTTTCCTTCCTTCCTTCTCTCTCTCTCTCTCTCTCTCTCTCTCTCTCTCTCTCTCTCTCTCTCTCTCTCTGTCTCTCTCTCTCTCTCTCTCTTTCCCCTCCCCCGCTACCTGGTCCTGAGCTCCCCAGATGTAACCTGGCCTAGCATGGACTGAACCCCTGAAATCTCGAGAATTGTGAGCAAATATCTTCCTTGCTCTTAGTCGTGGTGGTCAGTCAGGTGTTTTGGATCATGGCAGTGTGAATGCCGACTGAAACAGCTGAATCTTAAAGGATGGATCAGTTTTAGAGAAGAAACAGTCTTTCACTAATTTTTTTCTGCTTTCTCTATGATCTGCCTTAGAAATAAAGTGATATGCTTGGTGATAACCTTGGACATGAAGGGAAGAGGGGAATGTGTGAGTCTCTAAAGTGAGAGCTCCATGCATTCCAGGGGCCTTATTTAGCTCCTCATTTTAGAGAGAGAGGTTTCTAACTAGGCAGTAGGCATAAAACTTCTTATGATTGGTCTGGCCTGATCCCATTTCTCAGGGACCTCAGATCCCCACTGTCACCTAGATTAGCTGCCCTAAAGCGAGCCCATTATAGCTGTTAAAAACAACAACAACAACAACACAAACAAAAAACAACTTTTTTTTAATCTTCTGAGCTTTTAGCTATTTCTTAATTCTCAAGTAAAAATCATAAGGCGTAGATTCTGAGGGCCATTCTAGGGGCTGTACAGTTACTAGGTAAATCAGGATTATGAAGTTTAGTCCAGAGGTACGATCTTTAACATCACTGAGGACCCAATATGTAATGATAAGTTGTAATAAGGATTTGGGAGTTCTGTAGTGAATCTGCCCTTGCCTAAAGAGGCTGGCCACAGGTGGTGGGTGGACTTTGAGAGTTTATTTCTATCTGGAGCTGTTAGCAGAGGTGTTTCTCATTATCGGCAGCCATGGAAATTCAGCAGTTTTATAATGTCTCCATTCATTCATTTTTAGCCAACAGACATTTAGAGATTACAAAATGTTACAGGGTTAGAATGAAGTTCTAATATATCCAATGCGTTCAGAAGGGAGAGGAGGTCAATACTGTGTGAATACTATGGCAGTCCTGGCCAGGTTCCCCAATCCTCTAGAGTGGCTTCAGTACTGACCACATACTAAGGATGCCTCATCTTCTTATCTGAAATGTAGGTAAAGACAGCCTGATAGTGCCCTCGTGTAAATGCCCAATCATTGGCCCTGCTTAAAGAAAAAGTGCAGATGAATTAAACTTAGCAGAGTTAATTTGAGCAAAGAATGATTCATGATTTGGGCAACACTGAGGACCGGGAGAAGTTCAGAGAGCTCCGCCTAGCAGCGAGAGCAGAGAGCTTTTATTGGTCCAACATGAAAGCAAAGGAGAGAAATCATCTGATTGGCTACACTAGGTGTTTGATTTATTTAAACAAATAGTGAGACGCTTGCCTTTTTTAGGGTATGGTGTGATGAGTTGACTGCCTGTGATTGGCTGAAACTCTGCTGTATATACTTCTAAAATAGGATACTATTTGTTACATAGGAACTCAAATGATGGAGACAGCTAGGCCAGTGGGCTCTGAGTATCAGCATTTATGATTTAAGATAGAGAACCAGTGCTGAATGGTGAAAGATGCAGAAGATCCTGGGTGACTATGTGATTTGAGGCAGGTAACTTTATCTCGGAAGTCTTAGTTTCTTCATTTGAAGTATGGGCATGTTAACATTTGATTTTTATAAGACATAAGCTCAATAAATTTTGGGACTATTCCTATTACATTACTTAACACTTGATATATTCCTAGTAAATAGCATTTCCCTTCTTCATAAGGCACAAGAACAAAGAAAATTTTAAGTAACATATGTATATATTGAATTATAAATGAAAGAATTTCCCCAAATTTGGATAAATCAATATTTTAGGCAATATTTTAAAATCTAGCCAGGTGTGGTAGCACATACCTGTAATCCCAGTAGCTGGGAGGCTGTGACAGGAGGATTGCAAGTTCGAGGACAGCCTCAAAAACTTACTGAGACTCTCAACAACCTAGTGAGACCCTTTTCAAAATAAAAAATAAAAAGGGCTGGGGTGGGATGTACCTCAGAGGTAGAATGCCCCTGTTTTCAATCCCCCGTACTACCAAAACTAAACAAAAAAATTTAAAAAATAATAAAAAAACAAGAAATATTTTAAAATCTATGATAAAATAGGGCTTAACAATTTTGGCAAATCAATAATATTCCACATATTTGGAGAGGAAATATTTTTAGAAATTTATCACTGCATTCTTTTTTTTTATTGGTGCATTATAATCATACATCTTTGTTAGGAACAAGCTGGTAGTGACATACATGCATGCATCTCTCATTTAATCCTTCCCCAATTCCAGCCCCATTTTCTTCCTCCTCCTTCCTTCTCATGTTTGATTTAGTGATTGATATGTTTGTAAATGTACATCATGTGAATTAGGGTGCCCCCCCCCTTCAGTTAGGTCACCTTCTTTGTTCACCTCAGGTTTCTCCTTCTGTGTCTAGAGTCCCTCTTGTCACCCATTTTCTCCCTAGTTTCTGCATATTAGGGAGAACATCTGATTTTTTTTTTTTTTACTTTTTGTGACTGACTATTCTTACTTAATATAATGTTTTTGAGTTCCATCCTTTTCTCTGAAAATGACATGATCTTTTTCTTCTTTATGGCTAAGTAAAAATCCATTGTGTACATATCCTATAGTTTTATAATCCATTGATCTGTTGATGGACATCTTGGCAGGTTCTATAGTTTGGCAATTGTGAATTCTGTAGCTATAAACATAGATACACATGCATTAGTCTGGTAGTTTGGTTTCCATTCTTTGGGGTAGATACCCAGAAGTGGTATTGATGGATCATATGGGAGGTTCATTCCTATTTTTCTAAGGATCCTCCATACTATTTTCCAAAGTGGTTGCTCCAATCTGCAACAAGTATTAGGGTTCCCACTTCTCCATAGCCTTACCAGCATTTGTTGTTGTTTGTTTTTTTAATGATTGCCATTCTAATTGTGGTTAGATGGAATCTCAAGGTAGTTTTGATTTGCATCTCTCTGATTGCTAATGATGTTGAACATTTCCTCATACATTTATTGGCCATTTGTATTTCTTCTTTTGTGAAGTGTATATTTAGATTACTTGCCCATTTTCTGATTGGGCTATTTGCTTTCTTAGCTCTGAGTTTCTTGAGTTCTCTGTATATTTTAGGTATTAATCCTCTATCGGAGGAGTAGTTGGCAAAAATTTTCTGAGCTATACCCGTACCCCTTTTCATTTTTTATTTTTGATACAGGGTATTACTAAGTTGCTGAGGGTCTTGCTAAGTTGCTGAGACTGGCCTTGAAACTGTAATCCTCCTTTCTCAGTATTGGGATTACAGGCATGTGCCACCATGCCCTGGCTTTGCATATGATTTTGAAACTGCTCTTGGAGAGACCACATGTTGAGAACCATGCCCTGAGCAAATACAAATCTTGGTAAAGTTAAAGGAATAACTTTCAGCTGCCTGTAGATTCCTGGGGGAAAGTTGCACATTATAAAAGAAGACATATAGAAATATGAAACAAAGAAATGCATGCAACTAAATATTTTACTAAAAAAGGAATATCTTGACTATGTGCAGAAGAGAATAAAGATTGCTATGAATCATCTGCTGGCTTTATGCAAACTGAAACCAAGGATTGCACTTCCAGCTTAATTTAAACTTTATAATGATTTTCTTTAATTACTGTATGGGACCAAACATGAAGATGCAGTGGTGTGAAATTAATACTGACAACCCTGGGCTTGCCTGGGCTCTACAGATTAACCAGATTTTACTGCATCAATAAAGGAATGAGGAAATAAAATTAAAAACTGATAGTAGATGGCATTACTTATTGGAGGCTAGTGATTATGTCAAGCTGTCACTCCCACAGATGGATTAAGCACAGAAAGACAACCGGATAAATTATAAACCACTCTACAAAGCCCATATCCATCCAGTCCACGAGCTTGGGAACAATGGAAATCTGAAATTGACTTGGTCATGGCAGATTTGAGTTGCATGATTAGCATTTCATAGACTCTGAGCATCTTGAAGAGGAGAGATCAAAAAGACCTTAGAGGTCATGTAAGATTAGATTTCACTTTTTGAGGCATTACATTAAATTATTCAATCTAAAATTTAAAAAAAAAAACCCTAAAGGGAGTGTTTTCCCTTTTTCAAAAAGAGAAATTACCGTGATACAATTTAGAGAAAAAAATGCTAAATGGTATACTTAACTCACATAGAACATAGGAATTATCTTTCAATATAGCAAGACACTTTTGAATAGGCAGTGTTCATTTTACAATTTTTCTTTGCTTTTTTCAATTCATTTTTCCCTCCTCTTCTCTTTACCACTATTCCTATGTTATCTCAACTTGTAATTCACCCAAAGATGTCCATAAAGTTGACTGGAGAAAAGATCCATTATTTACCAACTGGCTTCTGGGCAAAGTGGCTGATTAAACACAAGGTCCGGTCTTGGGCAGAAACAGGGCTGCATTTCTTCTATATAGGTATAAGAAATTACAGATTCATGGACTATCAGGGTTGAACACAATCTTTGAGCACTTCTGCTTCTTTATCAAATTGTGGCAGGGCTTGATGGTCTCTTGACTTCAATCTTGTTTTTTCATTATTGTAATGGCGAGAGCGCCTTCCTTCCTTCCTTCCTTCCTTCCTTCCTTCCTTCCTTCCTTCCTTCCTTCCTTTTTTTTTTTATTATACTTAAGTATTAGATTTCACTAGAAGAGACATTCAATGAGACACACGTGTTTTGTAGCTGGTTGTCTTTGAAGAGTATGGATCTGGCATATTCCTTTTAAAATGGAACTTTGATATCAAAATTTTGAAGTAAAATGCTATCAAACCCCTGAAGAAAACTAGATTAAAGGAAAAGAAGAAGATTATGAAATCAGGATGCCAGATATCCAACTAAAGATGGAATTTCCAAAGTCTGAGAAACAGCCTACATGGTAATGAGGTAGGATCAAGATTGTTTTCTTTCAGACAATGGAGAAAATCGGACCACCATCCAGTCATTTGGAGCATCATGGCTAGATTGTAACAAACACAGTGGGATTCAAAATCTTACTAGATATATTTCCAAATCTGCCGTGACAGCCAACCCTTCCGTTTGTCTAGAATTCCGCATGGAGGAAGAAATATAAATAACTAGAGCTCTTTCTTTTCTTTAAGAAGTTGCTGTCAAATAATTTCATTTTATTGGTCCATTTATCTTAGTAGTATTCTCACTTCTCCCTTCGGCAGTCTAAAACTTGGGGGAAAACAGCCAATCCTCTAGTTAGATACATTCATCTAGAAAAGAGCTTACCTGATTTTGGATTTATCTCTTCATTATTCATGACAAGGGTCCACAACAGATGTCATTGTAGCCTTTTGGTAATGGAGCCCTTCATTTCATTTTTACCACAGGCTTATTGTTGGAGTGTTCTTTCAAATAAAAAAATAAATAAATCTTCTCTCCCCACCCCAGAGAAAATGGAATTAATTCAGGCTCCTAATGCATTAAGTCTGATTTTTCTACATGCTGTGTGTATTTATCATATATAGTAGCTGATATTTTTTTGTTCTTACTGTTCAAGAACTTTGCACTAAACTTGTACACTAATGATTATCATATCCATTTTACAGACGAGGAAATCAAAGTATGGAAAAAAGTACATTGTTCAAAGTTGTTCAGGATTTAAATGAAGAAGCTTGTATTTGCAACCAAGATATCTTATTGCCAAAGTCTCTGGCTTTAACCAGTAGGCAAACTATCTTTGACCTACTGATGGAAATACTCTTCCCCTATATTTTCTAGGTTATCTCTAATCTTCTATTAGAAAGATGATACTGGCTCTTAGGATTTAGGTCTTTTGAAAGATACAAAAATGCAATTTTAGTATTTAGGCATATTTCTTAGTATCTTCAATCAATTAATTTTAAGATAACTAAATATACTTTCTAATGGGATAAAGGATAAATGAAAGTCAATGGAAGATATGCTTGATATAATAGGCAGCTTTAGAGCTTACAAGTGATGCATTAATGGGTTTTTATTCATTGTCATTCTAAGAAATTGATCTCAGATGCTAGAAAATGGAACAGCTTATGGAAATCTCAGACTCGCCCATACTCAGGCATATATTTTTCACAGTTCTTTCCAGCTTGCCTCCCACTTACTGTCAGAGTAATAAGAAAACATGCAAATTAAGAAGAAATGTTGTTAAGTTCTTCAAGAAGCATTCCAATTCAATTGAACAAGATATTAAAATAAAAACTATAACTGATTACTAGCAATGCAAATTTCTAATACTCTCAAAATTATTTAAAAGAAAAAATTAGTACAATATAATAGAAATACAATGAAAATGAGAACAAAGGCAACAATCAGATGAAACAAACCAGGTTTTAAATACTTTAAAACAATAACAAAAATCTTTATTCAAATCGAAAAGAATTGTAATGATAAAAAGTAATATTCCAAAGGTATTTTTAAAGTCCAATTAGTGTTAGTAAATATATATGCATCTTAAACTGAAAAGTTTCTTAAAAAACTGATCAATATACACACACTATAGTTATTTCTTTCTTATATGTTCACCAGAAGTCCACTGGATGAGAGGTTAAAATATGAAGTGTGTTGAATATGTGTAGACTTTCCCTAATACGAGTTATTAATAATACTAGGAGGGTGCAGTCTTTTCTGTATTGGGTTTACTTTTGGACAGACTGGAGATATTTGTGGAATATGTTACATTGTCCTTCTAGCAATGAATATCTCTAACCAAACCTAAGACCTTTCCCTCTCAACAAATCTCCAAAACAAAATAATACCTTTACTGGTATTTTAACTGTGCATCATCTAGTCATCTTTGCTATAAAACCTAGTGAGAATAAAGTAAGTTAAATTGGTGCTGGTATATTTGGCTCATTATGGTTAATTAACTACTCATTTGGAGGTGGAGATTGATAACTGGTGTCACCCCTGGATGCAGACATCCTAGCAGACACATTCAGTCTTGATTTTTACATAAGATTTTTCAGAGGGAAGGAGGAGAAACTGAGAGCCCACAACATGAAATTGAGAACACATCTGTCACAGTGGCCAAACCTCCAGTAAGCTAACTAATGATTATGAATATATTACTGTTGATATATTGCATAAAGCTGTGGGAATAGAGAGCTTTTCAAATTGCACAGAGAGTAATCAACAGCCAACAGCAATAACCCCAGGCTATCACACCTGCTGCATGTCTCCCATGGGAACACGCACATCTCCAAACCTACCACTACTAAAAAGGCAGAAGGAATTTTCTTTCACCTTTAGTTTGTCTTTCAAATTAGCAAGTAAACCATTGGCTAGTTGATCCCACAATAGGGTGATAAGAACCACATTAAAGTATTGCCATTGGAGTCATCCTCTACCTCCTCCCCTCAATATCTCAAGTCCAATTACTAAAACATGTACTCTTGTGATCTCTCTTTATTTCCTTAATCTCTCTCTACTGCACAAATCACATACTTTTACAAAATTCAAATAAATTCTAAAAACATAGCTGGGTGTAGTGGCGCACGCTTGTAATCCCAGCATTTGGGAGACTGAGACCGGAGGATCCGGGTTCCCGGTCAGCCTCAGCTACTTAGTGAGGCACTCTACAACTTAGTGAGACCCTGTTTCAAAATAAAGAATAAAAAATAGGGCTGGGGGTATAGCTCGGAGATAGAATGCCCCTGAGTTTAATCCCCAGTACTGCAAAAAAACAACAAAAGACATATAGTATGTCCCATTACTTTAAGGAAAGAGAGAAGGAAGGGGGAAGAGACAGAGAATGTGAATGAGAGAAATGTGAAAAGTTTCTTGAGAATTTTGAGTAAAATCTTAAGTCTGAAACACGTTTAATTATGCAAATAGAAAGTTGAGCTATTGTGAATCAGATTGTGGGTTCAGAATCTACTTTAAAAAATTATGAACTACCAATTGCAAGTTACTATAGCCAGGTAGTTATTGTTGATTAGGGGTAAAAGGTGTGACTTTCCACCTTGTCTAGCCTATATTGTCTATTTTTGAAAAACACATTTGCTCACATTGATTAGAGATTAAAGTAACTGAGTTCTCTTTGTGGCCTTCATTCTCATTTGCTTCTACCTATGCAAAAATAATGGTTGATACCACTTTAACCTGTCCAGCATATTTACATAAATTTGAAAAAGCACCTCCTCTTCCTTAAGATAGGCCATATAAGCCATAAGATGACAGCTTATGTAGATCTGTTGTGCTAACATGTGAGTGCTCTATAGATCTATGTCATATCCTACCTGTACAACCTAATGCAATTATTTAGGGAAGTGTATATGATTGCTTCTTCATGATTGCAGTGTATTGGTTCTTGGCAATCCCTCACTATGCTGTATCCACATAATTTCATTTTGATCTTGTATCTTCCTCCAGCCTGACACCTTCAGGCTTACTACTTTTCATGTAAGCTGACAACTCTTGTTGTGGCAGACATCCTGTACCATCTTTCCGATTATTATACTTCTTCTTGCTCTTCAATTCTGATCCCTTCTACTTTTTGACTCTTGATTCCTTTTCTTATTGATGTCTTTGTTTACAGAATGTTTTTGACAGTAATCAAGCTGTGGCTCATATGTCATACATACTTAGAAACATGAAAGGTCATTTTCTAGTGACCAAACTGTTAAAAAATCAGAATAACAAGATGAAAGGATCACTATGAAAAATTATATCATGAGTTATTTTGCAAATATTTTGTTGAGTAAGTTTAGGAAATACTTCAATAGGATTACAGTGGCATCATTAGGCCTAGTCTAAAGTGTTATTGAAAGAAGGCTGCCTGCACGCAGGAGAGAAGAACAAGAATTTTCAGTGTTTTTCCTACACTACCTAGTGGAGATGCCTCCCTGGTCCTAGAAATCTATCTATTTATGTAGCTATAAATGTTCTCTGCTTAGAACATTGCCACAATTCGTGTGGCAAGGCTTATCTGGTATGATTATATCTGTTTTTATCAAGCAGCTGATTTATAATTTGATGTCCTGCAATGTCTGATTGCTTCCAGGATCAGTTCTGAGCTTGGATTCAGTACTCTTTTTCACTACATTAAATTAGGACTAGAGTTTGTGTTTTTGTTTTATTATTGTCGTTCAAACTTTTTCTCTGAAAGTTCCATAATTGATTCTACTGAAACAAACTGACAAAAGACATTACCAGGAGAAAAGGCACATATATTTATCAATGTGCACACAGGCACAAGAGTCATAAAAGTATGAAGCTCAATACAAGTACCAGGTGATTGAGGCTTGCATATCCTCTTCACAAGGGAAAGGGAAGTGGGGGAGAGGCTGTAGGCACACCGTGCAGAAGAAGTAGTAAGTGATTCTTCAGGGAAATGAATGAGTCCAAAGAACAGACCCTGTCCTGAGATGAAGTCTCTCTAGGCACTGGCTCTGTTGTTTGATTTTCAGTCTGTGACATGAGTTTAACCTTTCTTGGTTAATGACTTTTGAGTAAGAAGATTGAAGGCAATTGTATGTCCCTCTTTGATGGATCCAGGCTTTATGAGAACTTCAGAAAAAGCCCTTCCTGCATTTGCTGCTCTCAATTTTAAGTTCATAATGGCACATTTTGGGGTATTTGGGGGTTTTCTGAGTCCAAACATTATTTTAATCTATATCCTATGAATTTGTTTAATGCTAATTTTCTGGAACCTTTAATACTCTATGTTGATAAACCGATCAGTGTAGTTTCTGACCAGAAAGCCTGACCATCTGCCTCAAATGCACCAAAATGATTCCAAATACTATAGACCAATGTGTGTGTGTGTGTGTGTGTGTGTGTGTGTGTGTGTGTGTGTGTATGTGTGTGTGTGTATGTGTGTGTGTGTGTAGGGGGAGGTTGTTAGGCACCAGTGATTCTTTCTCTTAAATATCTGACATGTTAAGTGCACTGTTCTTTCAGTAAGATGCCCAGTAAGATCTGCCTGAAATTCTGAAAACCGTTGCTCTGCATGGCTACAGGAATGGCTCCCAGCAGCCATCTTGGCCCTGTGTGGCTGTAGGCAGGAGGTGGACAGTCTCACAACTATACTTGGTTGACTGGAACAGGAGAGGTCACTTGACCCAATGTGGACAATTAAAAATCTTTTTCTGGGAATTTAAAGTTTGAATGAAGAGACTATTAATTGCTCTCTGTAACTGAAATTAAATCACAATGAAAGCGGTGGATGCTCATGTAAACTGTGAAGCAGAGGCCGAATGAGCAATGCCCGAGCCACACAGAAAGGCAGACATGAAGAAGAGAAAACATGCTGTGGGACTCTGGGGAGCTTTCTTATTCTTGATTCTGGTACCTCCATAGGTCTGGCCATTATCCTTGGGGTCCATAAGACTGTCTGGAAGCCTCAAACCCTTTTTGCTTAGGTTAGGTAAGTACTTACTGTGAGAGTCTTGACTAATCTATAATTCTAAGTTTTTACCAATACACCTAATACTCTCACTCATTATATTCATCAGCTGAATTTCTGCTTTAAATGCATTCCAAATTCCTATATAACCTGTGACATATCATTTAACAAGGCTCTTAGTCAGTAAAATGGGAAAATCATTTGTGAGAACCATGTGAATATATGTTATTCAGAACATATATATTATATATAACAATAAATACATAAACATAATAAGTATTATATGTTATATAATATAATTAATCTATATATAAAATAATTTGTGAGAGTGAAGTGATTGTATATAGATATTATTCAGATGTTCTGAATAATAATACTTGACTCACCAAATTGCACTTAAATTTTAAAATTATTTATTTATACTAATTTATTAGTTATGATATTTCTATAAGAAAATAAGCATACTTGAAAACTTCTTTATGTTTTAGTTTAACTTTAAAATGGAGCCTTAATTAGTATAGCCAAATGTTCCAGAGATATATTAATTTATTAATTACTTCACTTCTTCTTTCAAGTGACAAGTTATTGAACACTTCATATGTTCATACATATTTCTGTTTGCAAAAAGATTACCATTAAGCTACTATCTAGAAACAATCTTATCTCTGCTGTTCAATTTAGGATTTTAATTAATACGATGCTTCCTCTTGATTTACATTTTATCTGCATTAATCATTCTTGTGCTTTAGAGAAAACTGAACTGATAAAAAGATGTTCTTTGAAGATAATTCTGTAGTAGATAGCTCAATGTCAATGTTGGTTTAATAAGTGAAAGGGACACAAAGGTGCACACATTTTACGTTTTATAATTATGCAGGTGATTGAATTATTAAGAAGATGGACAGAATCCCACTAGGGATGGTCACATGTGCCTTCATCTTGATCCTTTCCTAAGAAGAGTGCTCTTTGATGCTCATGAACATTTGTTCCAACTGGCCCACCGAGTATTTGAAGCTTATTCAAAGGTCACATTTTTGGGCAAGACTTCACTCACGTAGCCCAGATGGGCTAAAATACACGGGGATGTAAATACTTTGAAGCTATAGCTGTTAAAGCAAGGATGTCTAGACTGATGTCAGATGTTGCTTTAACTTTAGAGAGTTCCACTTGGAAATGTCATGATTAATTCCCAGGAAGGACTAAAGAGGACACTGAACCACCCCCCCAAAACATACACCAAAAACCTGGCAGAGACAAATACGAATGAAAAACTTCTCCCTGGACAGTTCCAAACTTTTATCTTAGAAGCTATTGAAAATATTATTGAAGTCAACATTTACCTCCCTGGATCAGCAAGAAAGTTGAGAAAGGTATGCTCTTAAACTAAAACTGGACAATAAAACATGCAGGGACTTTATACCTCATAGTTGGCCATACATATATATATATATATATATATATTTTTTTTTTTTTTTCAGTACTGGGGATTGAACTCAGGGGCGTTCTACTTCCGAGCTATACCCCCAGCCCTATTTTTTATTCTTTATTTTGAAACTGAGTCTCACTAAATTGCGGAGTGCCTCAGTAGGTAGCTGAGGTTGGCTGCGAACCCGGATCCTCTGGTCTCAGCCTCCCGAATGCTGGGATTACAAGCGTGCACCACTACACCCGGCTCATACTTACATTTTGAGGGGGGCACATATTCTAGTCTTGGAGTTACCAATATTCAGTCTTTGGCTCCTCTGTCCTATGATGCCTTCTTCATTTCTCACTCTGTTGACCTCAGCTGTATCAGATAAAAACATCTTTTTATAATAAATATGTTCTCATATATTCTTTACTTTTCTGAAATGAAATAAGTGACAAAACTAGCAACAATATAATTTTTAAAAAATCAATATAATATTCTGGGTTTAATAATTTAAAATAAACAAAAAGTAATTTTCTTAAAATAATTTACACAATTGAAGATAATATAAGATGTTGTTTGATGCCTATACCTACATGTCTGGGATACCAATATACACAAGTTGTACAGGAGGAGCTGAGCATTTGCAGGACCCTTAGCACTCATTCTCTCCCCTCATTAAATCTTCCATACACTTACCATTGCTACAACCAAAAATTGCCTTCCATAAAATTCAAATTTCCCCAGGTAGCTAATACTACCCTTATTGCTAGCTATTATTTTTAATAGAATTGCAAAAGAAAATTAAATAATAATTCCAAGTGACAATAGCTTAGTCAATTTATCAATATTTATTATGCATATTCTTTACTAGTATCATATAACTATCTTTTTAAATACAAATGATTTCTGACTTACGATGGTTCAACTTATAATTTTACAGTAGTACAAATGTGATACTCATTCCCTAGAATCTATACTTCAAATTTTGAATTGTGCTCTTTTCCCAGGCTAGTGATATATAGTGTGATACTTTGAGATGCTGGGCAGAGGCAGCAATCCATGGCTCCCAGTCAGCCACAGAATCATGAGGGTAAACCAACACTTTACCATATACAATGTTGCCAAGCTGTTCAGTTTGGTAGGCATTACATCTATTTTCAATTTTTTGATGTTTCTAATTTACGATGAGTGTTTTGGAACATAATCTCATTGTCAGTTGAGGAGCATCTATTGAGCAACAATTTCTACCTCTCCATAATTCAGAGATAATTGTTTATAAAAATTTGTTGATTTGTAATTTTTTATTTGTGAGTGGCACAGAGATAATGTAAGTTGAATAATCCTTTTTAAGTGGAAATATTCTTTTTTAGTATAATATAAGACTAGTATTGTTTTATTGGAGAGATTATTAAATCTTAATGTGTTATTACAAGTTGTAGAAATTTCTAAAGGGCAAGAACTGTTAGATGGAAACACCGAAAGTCTCTGTTAATTGATCTTTTTCTGTTTCCAGATAACCAGGGACAGTCAATACATTGAGAAAAATAATCCCACTAGTATATAGGATTATAACTTTTGCAAAAGAAGACTTGTTTCAGGTGTCTACGCAGTTGCTATGCTTTATACCCCAAACTAACGGAGTATAATGAGGAGTTTTAACTGTAAGTTTGAGAGATGCCCACTTCAATTACAGTTGTTTTCATACTCTGATTCAGGTATGATTACAGAAAATACTTTCCATTTTCTAGCTTAGATGATTTATCTAATGTCTATGTTTATATCTATATTGATGTCTACATACACACATTAAATATGTGTATGTGTGTATGTGTGGTACTGGGGACTGAACCCAAGGACATTCTACCTCTGCGCTACATCACTAACGCTATTTTATTTTGAAACAGGGTCTCATTAACTTGCAGAGGGCCTCATTACGTTGTTGAGGCTGGTGGCAAACCTGAGATCCTCCTGTCTCAGCCTCCCAAATAGTGGGATTACAAGTGTGAACCACCACACCCAGATTTATTTTTACACCTATATTTAAAGGGTTAGTTTGTTTCTTCTCTCCCTCCCCCCCTTCTCTCTCTCTCTCTCTCTCTCTCTCTCTCTCTCTCTTTTAATGGCAGCACATGGGATAGTTTGGTTCTTGGAATAAACGAAAATGAATCAACCATGAGTAGAGAAGTATCACTGCCCTGAATCTTGTGCTTCAATGCCCTGTCCACAACATAGCTGCCAAAAGTTTAATCAACATCAAATAGAGGTTGATAACCCAATATAAAAAGCAAAGACTGTCTAAGCAGGCAGTAAAATTAGTGGTTAAGCATCAATTCCGGACCTGGATTACTGTCTTCCTAGTTGTATCAACATGAGTAAAATATGTCTTCTTCAAGTTCCAGTTTTCTATAAAATGGTACAATAGTAGTATCTCCTTCATAAGTGTATAGAGCTGTAATGACATGCACATGGAAAGTGGTTAGCACCTTAAACAGTGCTGTCATGCTCCACATAACAACGTTTCAGTTAATGAGAGGTCACATATTTGAGGTTGGGCCTATAAATTATATTGGAGCTGAAAAATTCCTATCTCCTAGTGACACCAGAGTCATCATAACGTTGCAGTACAACACCTGACTCACAGGTCTGTAGTGATGCTGATGTAAACAAACCTACTTTGCTGCCAGCTGTGTAAGAGTGAGCACAATGATTATGTACAATGCATAAAATTTCACAATGACAATAAACAATTATTAGAGGTTTGCACATTTAATACATTATATGTTATATTTTTATTATTGTCCTAGAGTATTCTCTGGGATAATAAAATCAATTGTAAATTAATATAAAAATAATTTGTAAAATAGATTAAAAAATCAATTGTAAAATAGTATGCCATTTTATGCAGGCAATCACCTCATACATCTCTTGATTATCATGTTTCTTGATTACATTACGAGGCCATGTTGAAAGCTGAGTGCAGTGGTACACGCCTATAATCCCAGCATTTGGGAGGCTGAGATAGGGGGACTGCAAGTTCAAGCCCCATCTTAGCAACTTAGAAAGACCATCAGCAAGCCGGGAGTGGTGGTGCATGCTTGTAATCCCAGCGTTTGGGAGACTGAGACTGGAGGATCTGGGTTCTCGGCCAGTCTGTTACTTAGTGGAGCACTCTGCAACAACTTAGTGAGACCCTGTTTCAAAATAAAGAATAAAAAATAGGGCTGGGGGTGTAGCTTGGAGGTAGAATGCCTCTGGGTTCAATCCCCAATACCACAAAAAAAAAATAAAAGAAAGTCCATCAGCAAGTTGGCCCTACCCTATCTCATAATAAAAAATTAATGCCCCTGGGTTCAATCCCTGGTGCTGTGAATAAAAAAGAAAAGAGGTCATATTGAATGATTGAACTATATCATCTAGCTTTGTATAAGTACATTCTATGATGTTTTCATGATAAGAAAATTACCTAGGGTATATTTCTCAGAAGGATTTCTGTCATTAAGTGGCACATGACTGTATTAGCTAATATTAGTTGGCTCATTGGTCCTATTGATTTTTACTTTTAGGGGAAATTTTGGGTGAAAAAGGAAAGGAATCTGAATGTAGTTCCTTTTAGGCCACTTAGCGACCATTCTGGTTGGGCTACCATAGAATTATATGAGCTGCATCTATTTAGGATTTTGAATCAACCAAAGTATGTATAAGTAAGACCAAATTCTCTTTTCAGAAACATTTAATGATTCTTTAGTAGAGACGTGTTACAAGTCTCATGGATTATTTCTGAGTTCGTTCTGAGAAAAGAACCCAGACTAAAACTGGCACAATATATAATGTTCTGATACCACATGGTGAACACAGCACACAGATCCAATCACCTCTACCATTGGTTACCTAATTTCTAATCCTATACTCTATGCAGCTACTTGAAATAGGTATGCCTATGAATGAATTATTATAAAACAAAAGAGAAATGGTATAGCCCAAGCCATTGAGGGTCACATAATAAAAGATGAACAACTTTAGGTTTCAGCTAAGTAAAAGCATGTAGTTTTTTTTTTTTTTTTTAATTTCTGCATACCTTAATGTGGCAAATTTTATGGATTTTATTTGAGGAAATTAGTTGTTTATTGGTGGTCACAGGATTACTTGAAACCCGTATATAAAAATAAGTAGCAAAAATATTTGACTTTTCAACTTCAAGCAAATGAATTTAATTTGCATGCAACCAAAATACGGAAGACAGCATATCGCATGCAGCAGTTCTGCCCGACATCAAAGACTCTCTTGAGATCAAAACATAATCAAGTTCTGAGGCAGTGATTCTTTTTTCTCCATCCTAATAGGCGTGTTTATGTTTTCTCTGCTGGCGTTGGTAGATTCAAGGCAATGTCAAAGCCCAAGCCCGTGGAGACCATCGATGTTTGAATGACTCCATCATAACCTCAGAGCCAGTGAAAAGGTGGCAAGTATGACATCTGAGAAGGAGCTGGGATTGGAATCTAAGAACCTGAAGCTGTCTGGAGAACAGGGACCTTTGGTGCTGCTCCTTTTTCCCTCTTGCAGAGGGGTACAATCGCTGCCACAAGATTGGATTTATGTTGCAACAGCCCCCCCTTTCCCTTTCAGTGTTTTGGCATGAGACCAGCAGGAAAATCTCGAATGTCCTTGTTAAGCCTGGCTGAGCCAAAGGACCATGACCTTTCTAGTGTTCTGTCATTTGCTGAGTGGGTTTGTCCCAGTCTTCTCATTTTGTTTTCTCAGGGAAGGAGAATTTAGAGCCAATCCAACTGTAAGATTCTGGCTGGGTTAAAACCAGGCCAGGGGGGCTTAAGCAAAGCTCCCACTTACAGAGATCATTTTTGTGTGTGTGACAAAGATTGAAAGGAGCATAGAAAATAGCACAACGGGATTCAATTCACGTGACAAAAGGAAATTGTACAAAGTTTAATCCATTCCCATTATAGTCTCAAGATTGTAATCTCCTTGGATGCTGAGCCTAGGAGCAATTTTTTTTTTCCTACAATATGCACCATCAAGTTGCTTTCCAAGTAGGTCTGTGGGCTGGAGGGAGGCGGCACGAGTTATATAACATGCAATTTAAGATAATGGCCTTTGAAAAGGAGAAATTAATATAAACAGACGAGGCCAACAAAGCTTCAGTCATCTAGAAGGTAGTTTCAGTCACCACCGACATTAAACAATATCACCCCCACTGAGTCCACACTATGTTTATTATCATTTAATTTCTTGCCCAAATCAGGGCTTTCTTATCAGGATGTTGCAGGAATTGCAAGCTCTGTTGTGACTACAATTGGTAGAAAAACGCATTTGTCTACACGGGTAACAAGATACAGAAACTGAGCTCTCTGTCTTAACCTTTTTGTGGCTTTTAAGTGTTCTACCAAAAACATTAGCAAAGATGGGAGCTATAGCATTTCCATAATTATCACAGCACTGTCTTTGTTCTTATAATGATAGAATCCATACTTTCAATTTGCAGTGCTTAATAATAGCAGCTGTCTTGTCTGCTCAACTGTGGGGTTTTAGGGCTCCCATAATTATTCATTTTCACTCACTTGACAGTGGGTGTTTCCTTGAAATATTTCAGGCCGCATCAGAAGGAAGAATTTTAAAATCCTTTTAAGGCTTCTGGTATACATAACAATATTGAATTATGCATTAATAAAACAAATTTAATTGACTCGGAGGTGCATAAGCCCTAATTAACAATATACCTCAATACTGAGAACTGACTGCTGTAGATTGTAAGACACACAAATGCAGCCATAATGATTGCTATCATTAATGTATGAAGGTCTGTTGTCTCTTGGTCACTGAAACCACACACTCTGCTTTTTCTTTACCTTCTCCCTTGCTTTCTCCTTTCTCATATCCTCCCTTCTATTTTTCCTTTTCCTCCTTCTCTTATTTCTTGCAACAACTTTTGGAATGAATTTAGATTTGTATAAATAGTACAGAGATTCTGCTTTTTGCTCAGTTCTCCTCTTATTTTTTAGTACAATTTATTAATGGGTAGCTGAGAGATACTGGGGGAAAAAAAACCCAGAAATCTATCCATAGAAAATGCAAATGACACTTCATCTTCCTGATATGCATCAAGTTAATTACAGTAATAAATAAAATATGAATATGGGGGAATATACAGGGTAAGTCATTTTCCATTATTATTTATACTAAATGAAAGGGAGGTTTCACAGTGAGAGATTATAACATGCTGCATGTGTATACCACCACCAGCAGCAGTGGGCTTTATCATTATGGGTGCAAATTGCATGTTTCTGAGTGTTTTTATATGTGCCGAGAGAGTGGTTCAGAAGATGAGGAAGGTAGTTTTATGGGCAAGGCTGTGGAGATGCTGCAGAAGATAATTGAAGGAGAGAAGCTTTTATGGCATAACGGGCCACGGGCCAGACAGTGTGTGTGTGTGTGTGTGTGTGTGTGTGTGTGTGTGTGTGTGTGTGTGTGTGGTGAGGGGAAGGACAAACTGGCTGGGAATTGTCAGTTAGAGGATGTTCTCAGGACATTTCTGCTAGGATCTATAGTTTCTTTATTGTCCTTTTATATAAAAGAATGTGTCCCAGTGATAGTACAAAGATAAGGCATCACATTGTAGATGATATTCTGTGTTTAGTCTAAATAATTCATCTTAATTTAAAAAGTTATTATAGATTTTCTATAATTAAAAATTAATACGTGTTTTAATTTTATTATTGAAAAATACTTCCATTTAAAATGTGTACATTCTTGTCACTGCCGCACAATTTTGAAAAGTCATAATAACAGTGAGAAGAAACAGAGACTTTAAGCAATTTAATGCTCTTTATTCTCAAATTACTTTATTAATTTTCTCTAAACTCTACTATATAATTCTTAAAAATTCTATAATTTGTTATTTTTTGGTTATTTGGTTTTTAAGTCTATTTTTTTTTCACTTCCAATTATGGGATTGTGGTTTCAAATAGTTCATAAATGACACCAATCTTTCTTGAAACACCATAAAAATATTCTAGAAAATGCCTCTCACTGTGTAAAGGCAAATATGTGGATATAATTACTGGAAAGCATGGAAAGAGACCAGTCCAAAGGTAGAATGTTTCTACTGATTCTAAAATACATGTACTGCTTTGCTCCTTGCTGAAGGACAAGTATTGTTTCACGATTGCAACCTAAAAACTCTATTTGCCAAGTGTAGTCTTATGTCTCCTCCATTTCATTAATATTTATAGCTGTAACTCTTCTCTCTTTTGTCATCTCTATAGCCATCTTTCCAAGAGATGAGCAACCTGTGCTCCATGAAGTCCTAGCACCATGATCCATCAATGCTGAAAAAATATTTATTGAGGGAATAAATAAGTTTACCTGTGAGGCAAGTCAGTGTCAAAATGGTCCAGACAAAAAGGAGGAACCCTAGTGGAGTGATGGAGGGGGCCTAAGAGCGGGAGGCAGGTAGGGGAAGGGAAATTCAATGAAGGAAACACTTCAATGGACATGATGTACATACACACAATTATCAATGCCAATCCCAGTTTCATGCTTAAGGAGGGTGAGGGAGCAGGGTAGGAGTTGGGGAAACCCTCACCAAGGACTGTTGTCCATATATATCTCTATCACTCTGAGCTTCATTACATCATATGATTACAATGCACTGATAAAAATAAATGGTCCAGAGGAACTGAAGTGCCACGATAGACTGGTGGAGGATGTCAGAATAATCAAGACTAAAGACTTGTCAGGACATCAGCTGCATTCTATTCCATAGCTGTGCCATCAGCACATTGAAGAAACACAAGTTTATCTGATTGTGTTGCATGTAGATGATGCTTCTCATGGGGAACGACATGATTTGGAAAGGCTCTTTGTAGTTCTTCAAAGAGTCACTCAAGACATTGCAAAACCTACTTTCCCTGAATATTAGAACCAGAGTAGGAATCAAGGACCAGCCTCAAGTCTGGTTGTCCCTTGGAAGCACTCCAAGGGGCACCTAAATAGTCTGAGGGGCAGCTGAGACCAGAGGATCTGGGTTCGCAGCCAGCTTCATCTACCTAGTGAGGCACTCCACAACTTAGTGAGACCCTGTTACAAAATAAAGACTAAAAAATAGGGCTGGGGTTATAGCTCGGAGGTAGAATGCCTCTGAGTTCAATCCCCAGTACCAAAAAAAAAAAAATAGTCTGAGGGTGGTGACATTCTCAAGTGTAGTCCATACACATGTAAATACAAACTTATTTAGATGTAAATATGAAATAAACATTGTGTGGCATTTTTAAGGCAAGATGGGCATGCTCTGGAATTAAGTCAGGTGGAATAGGGGGTTAGAATTCCTAAATTCTGACATGTCAGGCTTTAATTGGTGAAATATACTGTGACCTCAAGATTAGGCAAGTGAAATTAAAATAAAATGAAATAAAATAAAATACATAAATTTATATGGCCTAATGCAACTCACTCAAGTCAAAACATAAAAATTAACTGAGAATCTGTGGCTCTAGTGTTTTGGGATATTCTTTTCAAAATATTTAATGATTATCTAGTATTTTTGATGTGCCAAGAACCATATGAAATAGTAGAACCAAAGTGTTGACTAAGAAAACATAGCATACTAGTCTATATAGCTTATGATTCAACAGGAAAGTGAGATCATTAAACATACACAAACAAGGAAGGGTGATTTTAGTTATGCAAGAAGGACTGGATTCAGTAGAGACCCAGAACACAGGTGCTTGTGACTAGGTATTTGGGAAAACTTCCCAGGCTCAGTGATAACTCTCCTATGACCTGGACTAGAGGTAAAGTTTAACCCATTAAAGTTGGGAAGTGGACAGAGAGAGGAGAAAAACAAAGCACATAAAAATAGAGGTAAAAAAAAAAACAGCATGTGCAAACTGCAGATTGAGAGACATATATGTGCGACATGATAAGTAATAGATGAGCACAGAGAGCTAAGCAGATCGTACTTTCCACATATTCTGGAGAAAGTCACTAGGCGATATGAGAAATGGTCAAAGAAACTTAGGAAACTGGACAATCATTCAGGACTTCTCAGAATCTTTGCAACAGAAATACACACCACGAATCTGCAGTGTTTTGACCCGTTGACATGAATAACTGTCCTGCTTTTGGTGTGTTTATGTAGCTATTTCAGGAAGCTAGAATTGTGACCACTCCTCTTGTTCTCTTGATCCTGGAGGAAAAAAAATGTAATGTGACACAATCACATGGGATTGAGGTGGCAGTCTATGATTTTTTGGTATATTTCCACTGAATTGTACCTATAGTATGGCACATCCAATGGCAGAAGCTTGACCAATTCCCAACTCTTCTTCTTTTAAGAGAGCTATTGGGCTGGATATTGCCCCCATGTAGTGCTGACAGCAGGCAGGAATCATCAAGCCCATATTCCCCTAGAATTATTTTTATTTCTTATTCCTAAAATGATGTCCCCCCATATTAGTTATATATTTTAAAGGCTCTGAAAGATTCTGCTACTTCAGAAGCTTATTCTATTTGGTAGCCATAGCTACCACACTACAAAATTAAGGAATGAGTAAATAAATACATAAATAAAGAAGGATACAGGCAACATGTTCAAAGAGCCATACATCTTTCTTGACATAAAATCAATATACAGTCATTCTGGAAATCGAGAGTGTTGAGCTAAATTTTGTATACTTCCCAGATAATTTCAGTTTCTTCTATCATCAGGGTGGTATAGAGAGTTCTCTTATCTCATAAAACTCTTCATGGGTCATGAAAATCTATTTGCAATTATGTTCATTCAAATGCTAAATTCTGCCCAAATGCATTTGACAGACTGCAGACAGCTAAGTGATGAGAATGGTACAAATAAATTCTGTGTATGGGAATTATTTATTGATCTTCAAAGCACATTATATTTGGGTCCATACTAGAACAAAAGCATGGATGTGTTGAAAGCTCCTAATGATCATACAGAGAACAAGAAGAAGAACATCTCCTCAGCATCTGCCAGAGCTTAATTCTTGCTTGAAGAGTGAGACTTCCTTTGCCTTTAATTCTCTTTATATTTGGATGCTTAAAAGTTAGTGGTTTCAAATTCCATGCTCAAATCCAGATTTAAGAAGCTTCCTTCTAAATATTTACTACTATTGCTGCCACTTTAAAATTTGTACATTACTAAGGTAAGATTATAAATTTAGACACTGAAGAATCAATGTTTTCTATCTCTCTTCCAACCCCATTCACCATGTTTTTGAATGATGCTTTATACAACAATGTAGTAACTATCACACTATTTTCTGTGTCTCCTGTCTGTCTATCTGTTCTTGTAAAAATGTACTTGGGGACAGTGGATGTATTAATGAAATTTCTTAATCAGTCTTCCCAAAAAGTTAAGAAATGAATCAATCACTGGTTTAACTTTTTTAATTAGCAGAAGTTCCATTATAATGAGAATCTATTTGGTTCTTCCATTCATTGTGTAAATGAAGATCTGACTTGTTTTAAGCCAAGTTGTCTTTGTATAGCCATTGAAATAGTCCTGCCCTGGATGTGCCGGGTGGTGTTATCATGTTTACTCTGTTAACCAGGAGTCCAGCAGGAGTCTCATCATTCCCATACGGTGGCTACAACTTACTACCTCATGGCGACAGGAGTAAGTCAAATAACGTGCCCTTATCTACCATCAGATCAGTCCCAAATGTGAAGGTACCAAGGCTTGTCTGAATTTGTTCTAGGTCCCCAGGCCACGACATTCTCTTTTAATAAGTCTGAATTACATTTAGGAATTTTTATTTTTAGTAGCATTCCTGTTGGTTCTAAGGCAAATGCCTTTACAGACTAGTAGCTTTGTATTTCTGTCACCAAACATAGTACCGAGTATATGTCAGATTCTGTAAACTGTATTTTAAAATTAAATTAAAAGAAAGTTAAATTTGATTGGACATAGACATGGCTGTATTAGCCAGAACAGGAAAGATTATACAACAGGGAAGAAACATCACCAAAATGTCAGTTGTTAACACTGGCCTATTTTTCCAGACATATGGTCCAGGCCACTTTGAGGCACTAGTATCTATAAAGTTGCTCAGTGATCCAGGCTGATGAAGGTCCTATTACATAACTCCATCTTAGAGCTGCATACTTTAGTTTTGGTATAATTCTAATTCACCACACAAGGGAGAAAGGGAGAAGGTGTGTTGGAAGGGGTTTTACTTAGAATAATGCATGATGTTAGTTTATACTTAGTCCATTGACCAGAGCTGGGTGTAGTCCCACTGAACTGCATGGTAGCTGGAATGTGAGATATTTTTGTGACCTCAGCAGGAGAGTCCCTCTCTCTGGATTAACATGTAAGAGTCATTTATTTTTCATGTTTTTAAATACAATTTTTTAAAGATAATGCTCAAATACCATTTATGGACTCATTTGGGCCCCCCCCCCCCACTACACTCAATCAAACACACAGATTTTGCTGTCATGGACGAATCTATGAACAATAAAATCACAAATAGACCCAATATCTTTAGAGACCTCCCCACAAAGACTTACATTAGTAAAACATGGTATAAATAATGTTCAAATATTGAATATGAAACATTTAGAGAGTTAAAAAAATGTACTTGGAGAATCTATCAGGTAACAGAAAAGGTTTCCAAGGAAATGTGATGGTGGTTAGATACTGAATCAAATATTTGCAGATTTTACTCAAATGAATGTTCTTTCATGGTGGATTTCAGTATTGTGTACGCCGAATGGCTCTGTGAACTGAGTAACCCTCGGATAGGGTGGCAATATAGCAAAAGAAGAGGGAGGAGGATGCACACAGCACAGCACAATTACATAGCATAAAAGAAGAATATAGGAAAGTTTTACAAATCATCTTAAATATAAAATAATAACTGAACTGACGTTTAAGATCAGTCAAAAACTTATTTTTTAACAAAATAATCTGAAATCTATGTACTGTTTTATTATTGAGTGAAGCCTGGGACAATCTTTCTCAGCTTAAGAGTAGTCGGCTCCCCCCAGAGTTACAAGTAAATGGATAAAAAATATTAATTTAAGTATTATGAAGTTGATATGTATTTTTAAATAAAATTTAAACAAAATTAAAAGAAAGTCTGAAGATTTCTTCTCACTCCTTTTTTTCAAATCCTAGATTTAAAAATATTTGTTATCCTTCTAGGCTTTTGGTATGTATAAGCAAACACATAAGTACACATTATTGACCTCATAAAAACCTCAAGTATCATGAAAATTAAAGATGCTAATTATTTGTTCATTTTTATCCCTTAAACCAATAATAGAGCTTAGCACTTTGAAGTTGCTTAATTAATTATCTGATGAAAAATTACTCAAATGAACAGCTTAGCTTTCTATGTGAGTTATCATTACTATTATTATTTAGTTGGCACATGGCATTTGTGCATATTTATGGGGTACAGTTCAATAATTTGATGCATGTATACAATATATAATGATCAAATCAAGGTAATTAACATCTCATTCTTCTCAAACATTTATCTTTTCTATGTGTTGGGAAACTTCTGGCTCTTTGTTTCTAATTATTTTGAAGTATATCATAAATTATTGTAGACCATAGTTCCCTTACTGAGTTATAGAACACCAGAAGTAATTCTTCCTAACTAACCTCTTTCTGTTCCCTCTTCCCGCACTGTTCCCAAGTATCTAATGACTACCATCCCACTATCTTCTACTATGAAATAGTTTTTTTTTTTTTAAGCTTCCATGAATGATTGAAAATATGCAGTATGTCTTTCCGTATGGGGATCATTTCACTTAATGTGATGTTCTCCAGTTCCATCCACTTTGTTGCAAAGAACAGGATTTGCTTTTTCTTATGGCTGAATAATACTCCATCACGGTTATATGCCATATTTGCTTTGTACATTGGTTTCCCAATGACAGCTTTCTTGGTTCCATATTTTGAGTTTTGTTATTCTTAATGACAATAGAGTCTTTTGTGTTTGCATCACTTTGAACATTACTGTTGTGTATAATTACAGTGCACTAATAAAAGTCTAAAAAAATGAGATATTTAACTCCAAGTCATGGATATTTTAAGTGTTGATGAACAATAGTAACATAGTTCTTCACCTCTGTGGAAGAATCACAAAACTGTTTGACAATGTGATGAGAGTTACCATACCTTCTTTGGATAAGGTCTACCAGTATCCTACATAATTTCAGAGTGTACTCGGAATGACACCTAGGTTAAGAACCCCTGCTTTTTATATTAGCTACTGAGGTTGATTTCATCATAATGGTTTCAACATGATCTGCTGATCTCTTTCAGAAAACACATGTTCCCTGAAGGGAGAATTATAAGATCATGAGATATTATGTTTAATTTGTCTCATGAAAATTTTAAGCTCAGCTTACCCAAGTTAAAAAGCAAATGCTTCAGTGTCAGGGCAGTAGTGTGACTTTAAGGACTCCCACATTCTGCCACATCAAAATTCCAAGTCAAGCCATATTATCCCATTTCCTGCTTTAAGTTTCCCAAACTGCTCCAATCACAATGATATTATCAAATTTTTTAGGAAACTTGGGAACACAATCTGTTTGTTTCCAATTAGAGTGTATGTGGCGAATGAAATAAGAAGTTAAACTTTGCTTACCCCTGATAGGTGGGTTGTTGTTCTGAGTCAAAAGAGAACTTCAAGTAAAGGCAAGTTCTATCAGCTAGAAGAATGCTTGTTCAGCAGACACTCAGAACTTAATCTTCTGGTGATCAAGGACAAAATCATACTAGTCCACCACAGGCTCAAGGGTCAAGTTACTGTCTTATAAATTCTTGGGTCAAAACAAGAAAGTGTGTACCACATATCTGGGTACCAACACCAGTCACCTTCTACATACACGCCCTAACTTTTTACTTCTCTATGCTAGGGCTGAAAGGGAAGAAGAAAAATTCTTTTAATTGATTATCTAGTCCATTTTCAGAGCAGATAAAGCCTGAGTTAGAATAAGAGATGCAAGTTTCAGCTGCCTTTGGAAGGAAGGCTACTTTTATTTAAGGAACTGCAACTAATTTACAAGAGAATAAAGTGCTCTTGGTTTGCACATCTACAAATGATAGAGGCCAGTTGCTCATTTTACTTCCAAAAGAGGAACATTTGGATGTAGCAGAGAACTGACTTTGACATCTTTAGAGAGTGGAATCACTTGGCTGGGCTCATTTCCTGATTCCTGTGTTTTCATAGCACAGTTTCAAAGACAGTGTAAAGCCAACACACACTTAAAATTCTTGGTCTCTATCAAAACAAATCTGCCATTTCCTGCTTTGCTTTTTTAGTGAGGTTCATTATAGTGCTAAATTTGAACCTCATTACCAAATAAAGTCTACACCTGCCTTTAGATCATTTCTAAAAACTACTCTCCTGTTTTACAGTAAAGGCTACTGTATGTAAACTCAAAATCCATATTTAATATTATTGAGTAAAAATGTTGCCAGATGTGAGTTTTGAATTATGAGAGAAAAAAAGTGTAAGCTCTCTTTCTATTGCCCTTTCAAAATCAAACTGGAATTCAACTGAGGAGGAAGTGGTTAATGGAACTGAAAAATTTTAATCCAGCCCTTTGCTATTCAAAGGGTGTTTTTTCCACCATTTGAATCACTATCACCTGGGAGCTGATTAGCAATTCAGGATTTCCAGCCAGCTCTACCAATCAGGATATGAATTTTAATGAGATTTCCAGGTGATTTGCATACACACAAAGTTTGAGAAGTAATATTCCAGGCTACTATCATAAAGCTACTTAGAGTGAGAAGAATGTCCCATTCCTTAATACACACCATTGTATGTATTAAGCTCCCAAGATTACAGAGCTCCAGGTTAATTCTTTGAGTAACACAAGTGTGGAAGATTGTGTCCTTGCAGAAGTCTACTTGAGTTGAATAAACAGCTCTCAAAATAAGAACTACAAATGGCCAGCAAACATATGAAAAAATGGTCAACCTCATTAGCAATCATGGAATGCAAATCAAAGCTACACCAAGATTCAATCTAACTCCAGTTAGAATGACAGTCATCAAAAATACAAACAATAGCCGGGTGTGGTGGCTCACGCTTGTAACCCCAGCATTTGGGAGGCTGAGACTGGAGGATCCGGGTTTGCGGCCAGCCTCAGCTACCTAGTGAGGCACTCCACAACTTAGTGAGACTCTTTCAAAATAAAGAATAAAAAATAGGACTGGGGGTATAGCTTGGAGGTAGAATGCCCCTGGGTTCAATCCCCAGTACTGCCAAAAAAAAAAAAAAAAAAAAAATACAAACAATAAAATAAAAAATGCTGGCAAGGATATGGGGAAATGGAAACTCTTATATACTGTTGGTGGGATTGTAAATTAGTACATCTACTATGGAGATCAGTAGGAAGGTTCCTCAAAAGACTAGGAATGAAACCACCATGTGACCCAGCTCCACCACTCCTTAGTGTCTTTCCAAAAGAATCAGAGTAGAATACTATAGTGATACACGCATACCGATGTTTATAGCAGCACAATTCATAATAGTCAGATTATGGAACCAGCCTAGGTGCCTGTCAACAGATGAATGGATTATAAAGCTGGTATACATTCAATGGAATTCTACTCAGCCATAAAGAACAAAATTATGTCATTTGCAGGAAAATAGATGGAACTAGAGAATATTATGCTAAGTGAGATCAGCCAGTCTTAGAAAGTCAAGGGTCATTTGTTTTCTATCATTAGTGGAAGTAAGAGAGAAAATAGAAAAGTGACTTGAGATACATGAGGGGAGAGACACCAGGAGAATAGTGGAAGGCAATTGGGAGAGGGAGGAAGGAAGGGGAAAAAGGATGGTGGAGGAAGGAGACAGTTCAAATAATGTTATGTCCATATACAAAGGTATCACTACCAACCTCACTAGCATGTATAGGGAAGAAGGAAGGAGAGGCAGGGTGGGATGGCAAAGGAAACACATCAAGTACTGTATGGGAGTATGCTTGTATCACTTTGAACATCACTATGATGTATAATTGCAATGCACCAATTAAATTATATAAAAAAGAAATCTGATTGAAAAAAGAAAGTCAATCACACACCCAAGTTCTCCATGGCTATGTTAAGACCCAGGTACAGGAAATATTAGTGCACAAGGACCAAATGAAGATAGTATGATGCAACTGAAGTTTTTGTTTAGCTTAGTTCATTTTAGCTTAATTTATTTTAATTGTTAGCTAAATGGATTACTAACTAAAATTACTCTTTAGTAACTTTTTTTTGTAAATTCAATTTGAAGAAAATACCATTAACTTTTGTTATTCTTTTTTTTTTCTAAACAGAACCTCTATTCATATATTTAATAGATATTATTCAATGTTAGGCACTTGAAATACACCAACAAATACAAATCTTGACACTTGTGGAATTTACTTACATTTTTGTTGGGGAACACAGGCAATAAACACACACACAATGGAATTGGCTATTAGTTTGGAAGTGCTAAAGGTTGTGATTTTGGTAGAGGGCTGCAATTTTAAGTGAGGTGATTATCTGCAAAATAACTATTTGAGGGATGCCTGAGGGAAGGGAGAGAAGCAGGGGAAAGAAGGGGAAGGCTGGATTCTTTTGGCCAGCGGATGATGCATATCAATCTCTTCTATGTATTTACTATTTTCTACCCTTTTGAGTGAGCTGGGGAGGTGAGTGTTTTCCTAACTTGTGATGCATCTGATCTTCTACTGCCTCACAATAGTGGGGGACCCCAGTCTAATTTCATATATCCTTCTTCCTGGTTATCCGTATATTCAGCCAGATGTGAACTCAAATTTTATTTTTTAGTTGGATCTGAATGCATACAGGTGGGCTCCTTATTTTCACTGTAATTATGTTTAGAAATTAAATCCATAACAGGAACTTTATTGTGTGCCTACTATGTACAAAACTTTATTATGATTTTTCTGATCCTGGAAGGATACATTATTATCCATATTTACTGATAAGGAAATGGAAGGTTTGATGTGTCAAGTTCCAGGGTTAGTCAGTGTGTTAGTGATTCAGGCAAGGATTGAACTTGGTTCTCTTTGAAGCTGAAGTCACAATCTTTTTATTAAGCTGCCCCTATAATTTGCATGCAATGCATTACGTGTATTTCAGGAGGCTCTGGTCCATGGAGAACAAGAAACAGAGGCCGGAGTGGGACAAAGCAGGTCTCTTTATTCACTAGTGAGGCCCAGAGAGCAAAGATTTGAGTCTGAGCCTTGTATGGCATCATCTTACAGATTATACAGCCCCAGTGGGACAGGTTTTGATTGGATCAATAACAGGCAGGGATACCAACACAGGGGTTTGGGTCAAGTTTTATTTCTGCTACCTGAGCTAGATTTCCTGTATTAGCCTCCATATGACTGGGATTGGGTAGTGCCATCCTGGACTCCTGCCTCAGTTGGACACTTCTGATTTCATTACAAATTTACTTATAGGATGCATACACTAATTTCTCACTAGCAAGCTTCATCCAGTACCAAAAAACACAAAAGGATGCCACACAGACAGCAAATAATCATTTCATTGCAGCTCAATCTTTATCCCAAAATAAAACTTCAAGATTCTGAAATATTCTACACAATAGGACTTTTTATTAGTCTTTTTATCGGTGACCTCTATCAAGTTCCACAGAGTTGTGTTCATTTATTGAATTCTTCCTAAGAATTGGAGATTGCACTCTGTATTTCACATTTATAATCAGTTTCATCTTAATATTATTTTAGTGATGAGAAATCTGAGGTCTATAGATGTTTTTAAAAGAACCTGTGAACTGGGCATGATGGTGCACGCTTGTAATCCCAGTATTTAGGAGGCTGAGACAGGAGGATCACAGCCAGCCACAGCAAGTTAGTGAGGCCCACAGCAACTTAATGAGACCCTGATTCAAAGTAAAAAATAAAATGGAACTGGGGGTGTAGCTCAGAGGTAGACACCTTGGTTCAACCTCCAGTACCACAAAAACAAAAACAAAACAAAAACAAAAATCCAAAAAAAAAAAAAAAAAAAAAAAAAACAACAACCTGTGAGCTTGGGTTTTGAACCAATGGTGAGAACTCAACATTGAACCTAGTGTGCAGACAGTCATGTAAAAGTAGAATTCATGCAATTACATACAGTACATAATATTGATAACAATAATAAAAACTATGTTGCTGTGTTATGCATTTATTTTTCTATATTATTTTAGAGTCTACTCCTCTTTATAAAAACCAGGTTTACTGTAAAACAGAGTGCCATGTTTCACTGACAACATTCTAGTACATCTCATGTTTACCACATCTCTGGCTGCATAAAGAGACCTCAGCAAGGAATTTACCTACACCATCTATATGTAAGTACATTCTAGGATGCTCACACAGTGGCAAAACAGCCCTGTAAGACATTTCACAGAATGTGTTCCATTATCAAACTATGCATGCCTGTATTAAATTGTCTTCCATAGCCAGGTGTGGTGGCGCACACTTGTAATCCCAGTACTGGGGAGGCTGAGACTAGAGGATTGCAGGTTCACAGTCAGCCTCAGCAACTTAATGAGACCCTGTTTCCAAATTTTAAAAAAAAGGGGATGGGGATACAGCTTAGAGGTAGAATGCCCCTGGGTTCAATTCCCAGTAACACACAAACACACACACACACACACACACACACACACACACACACACATTGCCCTCCAGAAAGACTACAAGGAATTTATACGTGTGTGTGTGTGTGTATGTGTGTGTGTGTGTGTATGTGTATGTGTATGTGTATGTGTATGTGTGTATGTGTTACTGGGGATTGAACCCAGAGGTCTTCTATTTCCAAGCTACAATCCCTCTACATGATTAATGTTGAATTCTCACCACTGGTTCAGAGTGTAGGAACTTCTAGGTAAGGAACTGCTTAAGAAAGTTAATCCAGAAAAGTTGAGGACAATCGTCCAGAACACAGGAAATGTAGGGGCGGGGGCAGCAAGTAAGGATTGTAGACCAGGAGAGTCTGAACTCCAGTAAAAGACATCAATCCTGGGCTTCTATAAAGATGATTAGGAACCAACTACATTGCATGCTAGTACCCATGTGCCACGTATAGCTACCAAGAACCCAGCCAGAGACCTGCACTATGTAGACAGTGTATCTATATTTATCTATTCTTACTGGGAAGTGAGGAGCCCAAACTTCTCTCTCAGGGTCTGAAATGACTCAACATGCACTGATCATCATTGACAGTCAGCAAACTGAGATGTAATAGAGACTAAAAACCTCAAACAGCACAGTGTGTACCTCTAAATACAATAAGTTATTGAAAACAGAAACCTCAAATCACTAAAAACACATTTAAGGAAACAGAGGTATACACAGTACATGATAGAAAGCATTTCATTTAAAATTGTTAAACTGAATGTCTCGGCACTTGATCTAGCAAGTTTTATGAACCCTACCGGAGAATGTACTTTCTGTGGAATTCTCATTTCCTGACAACCCTGGATAGATCAGGCATGGCTGTGATAATGTTCAGCTCTCTATATTATAATGAAGCTGCCATGGTAACTCTAGAAGTCATTTTTAAAATGTGCAATTTTAAAAGTTCATTTCTTAGAAAAAGATTAGCACAGCTGTAACACTCATAATAATCTAATGAGACTTGAAAAGAACATTCCGATAAAAAAAATAGAGAGGCTGCTCAGATTTCATAATTATATGGGCCTCCTGAGAATGACGTAGTCCACTCATGACTTCTCTAATCAATGAAATCAGGGGGACATTAGGTAAGAAGCTTAATTAAATTCTGAGGGGTGTGGCTCAGTGGTGGAACTCCTTCAGCTCCTTCTTCACTCAGGACACTTGCTAGGTAAATCACAGAATCACTTGTGTAGAAAATGTTATGGACTTGTCATGTTCGTAATTTAAGGAGCTAAGTACAATAAATATTCCCAGCTTTAGTTATTTAGGATGGGCTGATGGCCCCTTTTATGACTGGTCACAGAATTTCAGACTGGGAAGAAAGCAAATGTGACAAATTTACCCAAATGTGACAAATGAACCCAAATTTAAACTTGGGTTCCTTTGCAAAGTTAAACCTTCCATCTCCAGTCCCACTCACCCAACAACAGTGTGGTGAGAAGAAAAAGTCTTTAATGAGTGCTCCTGATCTCTGTATATTATTATGGAAAGCATTTATCTTTTTTTTTTCCTAAGAAAGATTGTAACTTTTAAAAATGTGATTGTTAATTGGAAACTGAATTATAGGCAACGGTTAAAGAGGTATGGCATATTCAAGAGGCTCCTGTTGTCTCTGGGACCTCCAGGCACCAGAAGCATGCCTTCTCCTTTAAGATTGAAATTGCAATTCAATATACATTCATAGCATTGCTCCAGCTATTGTATTCTTTATGACTTCTTTCCCTCCCTTCCCTAATCCCCCTCCGTCACTCCCCTGGAGTCTCTGCTCATCTAGCTGATGTTGCCCTTATTTTTGAATATCTCTCCAGCTTCCACATATGAGAGGGAATATATATCTACTTGTTTTTTGAGACTGGTTATACTCACTTAGTATAATACTCTCCAGTTCCATCCATTTTCCTGCAAAGGGTGTGATTTGGGTCTTCTTTATGGCTGAGTAAAATTCTATTATGTGTATTTTCAAAAGTTTTGTGATACATTCATCCATCGATGGACATCTAAGCTGGTTCCATAATCTGGCCATTGTTAATTGTGCTGCTATGAACATGGATATGCAAGTACCATTTATAATATTCTGATTTCATTTCCTGTGGGAAGATGCCCAGGAGTGCTACAACTGGGTCATATAGTAGTTCTGTTTCCAATCTTCTGAGAGACCACCACAGTGATTTCCAAAATGACTGTACTAGTTTGCAGTCCCACCAACAGTGTAACAGTGTAATAGAGTTTCTATTTCCTCACATACTCACCAGTATTTATTTTTTCTTTCTCTCTCTTTCTCTCTCTCTTTCTTTCTTTCTTTCCCCCCTCCCCCTTTTCCTGATATGTTGCCTATCTTTGTTGTGTACTCTGGAAAGATCCCAGTTAAGACTTGCTGGGATCTGCTCACTGTATTTCCCATCTGGCCCTTTTAATTACCTGCACTGAGCTGTCCTGGCCCAGTGTTAGAAGGTCAGTCATCTCATTGTTACCACTTTTCCACATAGCCAAGATGTTTTCTTTGGAGCTTATCCTGGGCTGTGAAACAAAATGTAACAGGACATGGTCCTACCATGAGCGGAGGCCAGGGATGTATAGAAGGAGCCAGCCTGGTGGCGCTATCATTTATTATTTTTGTTTTGATGATTTGCCATCTTAATTGGAGTTAGATGGAATGTCAGTATATTTTTATTTTTTATTTATTTATTTATTTATTTTCTGTGGTACTGGGGATTGAACTCAGGGACATTCTACCTCCGAGCTATACTCCCAGCCCTATTTTTTCTTCTTTATTTTGAAACGGTCTCACCAAGTTGCGGAGTGCCTAACTAGGTCAGTATATTTTTAATTTGTATTTCTCTGATTGCTAAAGATGTTGAGCACTTTTTCGTATATTTGTTGGCTATTTGTATTTCTTCTTTTAAAAAGAGTCTATTCATCTTGGTTGTCCATTTTTTGAATTTGGTTCTTTGTTTGTTTGTTTGTTTTCAGTGTTAAGCTTTTTAAGCTCTTTATATGTTCTAGATATTAGATCTTTGTCAGATGGGTAGGTAGTAAAGATCTTCTCCCATTTTGTAGGCTCTCTCTGTAGATTCTTGGTTTCCTTTGCAGCACAGAAGCTTTTTAATTTAATGCTATTTCAATCATTAATTCTTGTTTTAATTTCCTGAACTTCCAAGGTCTTATTCTACCTATACCTATATGTTAGAGTGTTGGTCTTTAGATATCATTACATACAAACACAAGTTAAATTTATTCATTCTTTTTTGTTGTTGTTACTGGGAATTGAATCCAAGGGCATTTTACCTCTGAGCTACACTTCCTGTCCTTTTTGTTTTATTATTTTTTTTTAAATTTTGAAACAGAGTCTTGATAGATTATTGAGGATCTCACTAACTTGCTGAAGGAGGCTTCAAACTTCCAATCCTCCTGTTTAGCCTCCCAAGTATTGAAATTACAGGTATGTATCAGAGTGTCTGGCAATTTATTCCTTTTTTAAATTAAAATTTTATTTGTGCAATGTTATTATAGACATAGTGAGATTCACAGTGAAAAAGTCATACATGCATAAAATATTTGGTCTGTTTTTTTCCCCAAACCTTCATTTTCTTTCAGATTCTCCTTATCCCAGAAAGGCTTCCCACTGTTTCCTCAGTGTAGCTCTTCTCACTTAGCATGATGCTTTCTAGTTCCACCCATTTTTCTGTAAATAACATAATTTTGTTCTTCTTTATGAATGAGGAAAACTCCATTGTATATGTATATACCGCATTTTACTTTTCAAAATTTAATTGTTTATACTTTTATTATTGCATTGTAATTATACATCATAGTGAGGCTTAATGTGATACAAACACACTTGATATAGCTCTTGATGTATTTCTCTCCATATCCCACACACTTCCCTCTCTGTACATGCTAATAAACCAGTAGCAATACCTTTATATATTACCAAGAATTATTGGAACTGCTTTCTTCCTCAATCTTCCTTTTCCCCTTCTCACTTCATCTACATGTCTGTCGTTATGCCGGTACCACACTGTTTTTGCTACAATGACTCTATAATATAATTTGAAATAGGGTATTATGATGCCTCCAGCATTGATTTCTGCTCAGGATTACTTTGTCAGTTGTCTTTTAAGAAAATAAAACTGTGCTATCAGGTGTAAAATGCAGAGTTCTACTTCCCTACTTATGCTTCCTTTCCAAGAAGCATATCAGTGATTTGATTATCAACTTTTCTTGTTTAGTTAAATAAAAGAAATAATGAAGCTGTCTGACAAATAGCCCACTCCACTCACTCCATTTACCCCAATTAGTTGAGTTGGTTTTCTGACATTATGTGGACCAACAATAGAAATATGCTGAGTCATCACTTTAAATTTCATGTCAGATGAGCCTTGTCATCAAACATGATTTGGGGCCTCGCAACAGTGTCCAGACATGCTAGTGTCAGTAGATTCAGACAGAGGTGGATGAATTTCTTTGAAACTTGTGGGCAAAATGCAGAAAATCCAATTAGGCCAGCCAGTCAGCCTGTTGAACAGGTGTTTATAGGCACAGCCAATGTTCCAGGAAATCTTAACTCAGCCTCCCACCCTGAGAACAGAGAGAGCATGCATTCTGTGTCTATGCATATCTCACCTGAATCTTCCATAAGCATCATGCCTATGCCTACTTTCTTGGGGTGCTTCATGCTTCCCATAATTAAATGTTAAGTTGCTGTAGGGTTCTACTTAGCAGTCGGATGCAAGAACCAGGGAACTCAGAGCCTCTTCTACTTCTGTGCCCCATTTTATATGTAAGTTGATAATGGCTGGAGAAACTCTATCTGTACTTTCCTAATTGATAGCAACTGCCCCATTCTGAATTGTGTTTGGATCATTGGGCCTCTGCAATGAAAAAGACAGAAATCTTCTTGGGAGGAAACTCACAGTCCAGTAAGGGCAGCTACAAGCAAGTAAACTGATCACTGCCCCAAGAACAGAGTCCTCTCCACACTGCAACACCTTTATCCATGCCCGGGGAACCTTGCTTCCCCATCCCTCCTGCTGGGTTGCCCAATTTTACCTCCCAATGACCTCCAACCATACCATGGCTTCCCTCCCCAAGAGTTCCATCAAGATTTACAACTTACTTCATCCACTGAAAAAAAAACTAGACACGCAAAATCATAGATTTACCCAATTTCTATCCCCTCCATCTAGAAATTTATTTCATTTACTGTCTTTACCCAGTACCTTTCTTTCAATGCTGCTCTTGATGCCTTGTGATTCATGAGCATGGCTGGCCTCTTTTGTACCCTCTGCTTCTGAACTCTGCCACTCAAACTAGAGCAATTTTCCAAGTTTGTTTGTCCTGTATGTTTTACTTCTTTTTCTTCACTAACTCTGTATTTTCAGTTTTTAAATAGGTATGCCATCCTTAAGAAAATGATGAACCAGGCTTGGTGGTGCATGTCTATAATCCCAGTACTCGGAAGGTGGAGACAATAGGTTTGCAGAATTGAGGACAGCCTTAGCAACTTAGTGAGATTCTCATCAACTTAGCAAGACCCTATTTCAAAATAAAAAAAAATAAAATAGGGCTGGGGTACAGCTTGGAGATAGAATGCCTCTGTGTTCAATCCCAGTACCAAGATAAATAAGTAAATACAAGAATAAATATGAGAAGGAAAATGTGGAAAAATTAGTAATTTTTCTTTAATATTATTCACTCACCAAATTATTACATTTTCCTCTTCCCTCCTTATCATGGAAAGATGTGTATTCAGTAGTTCAATTTTTCCTAAAATTTGACAAAATGCTTAAGAGCCATAAGAAGAGAAATAAGCACTATTGACAATCCCACTACTCAGCATAAAAAGCGAGAATGATAAAGGCTTCCATGAGCAGCCTCTGGAGTTAGACTCCAGTTTCTAATTCTGGCTCCATCAGAGGCCAATCATGTGAATTGGGCCAAGTAACCTGAGCTCTCTGAGTCTTTGTTTCCCTTTATGCACGATTCATGGCAGCAGGGAATTGCGTGAAAATCACACAAGCAAATGTAAATGCTGGCAAATCACTTAGGAAAACTGGCACTAATGAATAAGACTATAAACATGTTAATGATTTTTACTGGTGATGTGTGTAGTTCTAGCTTTTCTTTACATATATACTTAAATAGTTTTTTTTTTTTTTTTTAATTTAGGATCTTGCTGCACAAATTGTTTCAACACCTCAATTTCTTGCACAACAGCATTTTTTAAATAGTTTACTTATTTATTTATTTTTGGTAGTGGGGATTAAACTCAGGGACATTCTACCTCAAGTGACACCCACAGTCTTTTTTATTTTTTATTTTACTTTTAAATTTTGAAATAGGGTCTTGCTAAGTTGCTGAGGCTGGTCTTGAACATGCCATCCTCCTGTCTCAGCCTCCCAAGTACTAGGATTACAGGTGTGTTCCACTGTACCCCGTGAGTCTCCAATTCTCCCATCTTTGTTTGCTCATCCCCAGCAAACACTATAGCTTTTTTTTTTAATTTAGGATCTTGCTGCACAAATTGTTTCAACACCTCAATTTCTTGCACGACCAGGCACTAATGCTGTGAATCAGTCACTTTGTCAAGGGCAAATGATCATCTTCAGTACTATGTCATGAGATGTCCCATATCTTGTCCTTCTTGAAGCCTCTAATACTTTCTACCTTCCCTCATCGAAATTCCTTTACTTAACTTTGCTGACACTTTTCCTTCATCCTTCTTCTCCATCTGTCTTAGTTTCTTTTAAAATGTTTGCTTTCTACAAAGTCCTGAACATTCCAGTTCTCCATAAAACTAGGTGCTACTTCCTCCTTTGAGCTCATCTTCTTCCCTTGAACACACCACGCACCCTTCACCCTTACAATTTTCAAAACTAACCTTATTTACTTCCCAAAAGGTCTTCGTTCTCTCATTCATCCAACCACCTTAATGGCATTACCACCCACTCTACCATCTAAGTTGTTTTAGAAGTTTCCTGTTCCCTTGAGGATAACTTCACTCAAAGCACCTTATCTCGAGTAAAACTGAGCACATCTACATGCTCCATACCTTCAAATAATGCTCTCACATCTGTTCTTACTCTTATAATTTCTATTTTAGTCAGTGCTACTGGAATCCAACTGGTTTTACCAGCCAGAAACATTGGCATTGTCTCCATTCTTGTCTTCTTCCACCTCTGCCCATCATGGCTCAGTTTTTTTTTTTTTTTTTTTTATTGGTACATTGTAATACATCTTAGTGAGGTACAGGATGGTAGAGGCATGCATGCACACAGCACTCGTTTAGCTCTTCCCCATTTCCTATCCCAGTTCTTCTCCTGTTTGGTATAGTGATTGACTTTGACATGTTTGTGAATGTACATCATGTACATTATGGTGTTTTTCTTTTCCCTTCCTCTCATCTCCCTTAGTTAGGGAGTCTTCCTTACTCATCCAAGTTTTCTCCTTCTTTGTCTAGAGTCCCTTCTGTGTCCCATTTCCTCCCTATCTTCCCCATATTAGAGAACATCTGACTTTTCACTTTTTGTCACTGACTAATCTTGCTTAGCATACTGTTTTCCAGTTCCATCCATTTCCCTGCAAATGACATGATTTTGTTCTTCTTTAGGGCTGAATAAAATTCCATTGTGTAGATATCCTATAATTTTGTAATCCATTCATCTGTTGATGTACATCTTGGCTGGTTCCATAGTTTTTACTGTGACCTCCTACTTCCCCATTTATCTCCTCTGCCCTACATCGGATCTTATTATCCCCCTGTATGTTACTGCTATTGCCACTGGAATGGGTTGAATAGTGTCTCCCAAAATTGCATAATTATCCAGAACATGAGGATTTAATCTTATTTGGAAATAGGGTTTTTGCAGATATTCTTTAGGTAAGAATGGAGATGAAACTATACTGGATTAAAGTGGGCCTTAATTCTGTTGCGAGAGCCCTATAAGAGACAGAAGAGGGCAGACAGAGGCACACAGGGAAAGGGACTGCATGAAGATGCAAGTAGAGATGGAGTGATGCAGCCACAGGCCCAGGAGCACCCAGGGGCTACTGGAGGCTGGAAAGGCAAGGGAGTTCTCCCCTGAAGCCTCCAGGGGGAATGTAGTCTCGCCAGCACCACCAAGCTTGTGGTAAGGTATTATGGTTGTTCTAGGAAACCAATATACCTGCCACCTAGCCTTCCCCCACCAATCCATCTTCTATTCTCTGGCAGAACTCTCAGACCAGACCATGTCTCTGACTAGTATCTTTCAATAAAACACAAATAAGTCTCCTCCCAACCTGGCCTCTCTGCCTTTCTTTATTCTTCTCCTGTTTGCCTTTTTATACTCCTGATTACTTGTGATCCCAGAACACAAGTTTTGTTCCACACCTAAGTGCTTTCTGGATTCTGCTTCTCTGCTTGGAATCCCCTTATCAGCCTTGTCCTCCTTGTGCTGTTGGTTATCCATCAGGACCAAGCCAACTGTCACCTCTGTGACTCCTTCTTCATTCTTCTCTGTCATAATCATATCTTGTGTTTCCCTCTATTATTCTATTTAATATACTTTGTAATTGTTTGCTAGTATCCTCTAATCCATCTTTATCCTCCACTTATTTTGGCAGAGGCACAAACATATAATAGGTTCTCGATACATTTTTGTTGAATAAAAAATCCTACCTCCTTATAATTACACATAGGGGAATATATATTAATTTCAATTTAAAAATTATTTGCAAATCTTCCTTCTCAATCTTCTTCTTGTCTTGTTTCAACTAATTATCTCTCCTAAGTGGTTTTGTTTCGTGTGTGTGTGTGTGTGTGTGTGTGTGTGTGTTTTGCTGTGTCTCCCTGTCTCTCCATTTGTTTCTCTTTCTGCTATTAACACTATCTTTATAAAACCCATCTATGTCATATCATTCTCTCAGCTGGACACCAGTAATTTCCTATTAGTTTCAGAATAGAGTCCAAATTTTGTACCATGAAATATGAAGTTGTTGCAGTGTATCTTACTGAGAATGCTGCACTTCAATTTTAGTAGATTTCCTACAAATTCTTATGCCTTTACCTACACTTGTGTTTTCATGTCCTTGTTCCTCAGATTTCTACTCCTGGAAATGTCTTCTTCCTACTGTTAGAGGCCTAACTGCTACTTTTCCAGAATTCTTCTCAGGCCTTGGGGTGGGCATAAGGAATAATATCAAGAATATTACTCTTTTTTTCTTCCTACAGAATTCTTTTCTGAGTTCTTCATTGGAACTCAGTATAGTGTAGCACAGCTAATTGTATCCATGCCTATCATTCCTGCCTTCACCTGTGAAGGTTACAGGATCCTTGGAGGCCTCCTTCATAGTCTGGACTATCTCAGACTATGCACTGTCTCAAAGACACTAGATGCTCCATAAGTGTTATTCTAGAGTTGGCTCTTTCTTCCCAAGGCTTGGTTAATTTGCTCCAGCCATGACATACAAATATGTAAACACACACACACACACACACACACACACACACACACACACACACATGTGAAGAGTTGGGATAGCTATGTCAACTTGGCTGAGTCGCAAGACCCAGGTACTCAGCCAACTATTATTCTAAATGTCTGGCCTACCCTGCAGGTTTTGAACTTGGCACCCTCTACAATTGCTAAGCCAACATTTTTTAAAAAATAAATATCTCTCCTTTTGTTTTTCTGTGTATGCTTTTTATTTTTAGTATACTTTTATTGATGCATTGTAGCCTCATACATCTCTGTATACAGACATACCCTGTTTGTACCATTTCTCTGAGGAACTCTGACTAATACAACAGTCAACACGTCTCTCTTCTAACCTGAAGTGTTTCACTGATTCTACACAGAAAAGGTTTTAAAACACAATAACACAAGACATATATAAATAAAACTTGTGAGCATGGATTTGGAAGTGCTTATGGTTTGTGGTCCAGCAGCCCTGCAGTAACACTGAGCCTGAGTTCAAATTCTGGCTCTAGCAGCAAGGTGACCTTGATGGAGTTACCTGCCCTCTTGTTCCTCTGTGACTTTGCTTTAGAATGGCTTTAGTGAACCGACCTTATATGCTTGCTGTCATGAGGACTGAATCAATAAAAGCAGTCAAAGAGCTTAAAACTGCATGGAGGGTATAGTGCGTGCTCACTGAACGTCAGCTATCATGGCTTGAAGCTTCCTCTGTTTGGCTAATGTTTCATTCATTTCCCTTAATTTAATACTGAGAAAAATATGGATTATGTTTTTCTGTCTTCAGCTCCTGCAGTCTGAAAATTGACACAAATAATACATTCTTTACCATACAGTTCAACGATTAGTTTTTCTTGGATGGCATATGCTGCTTGATATAGTGATACTATGAGTGTATTCCCAGGGTGGTGTTTGGGGGTTGCTTATTGCTGAAATAAGCTGATTACTTAGAATTTAGTATATAAGAAATGTGGAAAGTCCAAGTATACTAGTAATTTTTTTTTAATTTACTAAAGCTCTAATCAAGACAGAAGGCATTAATTAAGTAATTACGTAAGGGAATAAAAATGTTGTTTCTGAGTTTGCTAACTATTCTTTTCCACCATGACGTTGCTAGAGCCCTGTCAAACTCTGGGGTTCTTTACTCATGAAAGAAAACAGTGCCTCAAGACAATAAATCTCAAAATAAATTTTGTTTTGTTTTTCTTTTTGGTGCTGAATTATATGGCTATTGTGGTTGGTGATGATGGGGAATTAATGGATTTATTTTGTATATATTTCTGTTTTAACCCAAATCTGACACAAGACTAACATCAATTTTTTCCCAGGCAAACTTTCTACTCATTATTGAAGAAGGTGCTTTAGGATAGTGTTAAAAGAAAAAAAAAATCAACCAGGAAAGGAGGATTGGGTGTATTTATGTGTGGTGGGAGGATGGGTGCGTGTACATGCACACAAATATGTGTGTGTGTTTCACCCACAAATCCCATAAGATATTTCTATTTTCCTCACTACCTTTTGTTTCCCTCTGGTGGTATTAAATTCCTTTTGTCTCTTCTTGATAAAGATTTGTGTCACCAAGGCACGTACTAATATTAAAGAATACACCCTCACCCTTTGAGTATGTGAGAGATTGATGATGGAGACCTTGTCCATCTTCTCTCATGTAGCTCTCCCTTTAGATCATTACTAATCATTTGGTAATCAAAGGCACTTGAAGGATGTAGATGAAACAATCTTCATTCTTTTTATCAGTGGTGAAAGCGTTTCTGATTTACAAATGGATCAAGAAATAAGCATACACTTCACTGAAATATATTCATAACTAAGAGATATGTAAGTATAAATGATCAACAGGGCATAGAGACATATAAACTAGAGGGGCCTATATTTTGAAGTCATTTAAGTCATCTTCTATCTTCTAATCATCCTTCATTAAATCAATACAGATTGATGAGTGTTTATTGCGTTCTTGTACATTCCAGGAAGGAAGATGCTTCATTTAAGGGGTAATCATTACCTATGTATGTACGTATATACATATATATATATATATATATATATATATATATATATATATCATAAGCTATTTAAGAAAATTCAAATTAAGCTTCAACATAATTTGATCTTTCATTAAATATTTGCTTCTTTTTAACTTATCAGACATTCCTCATACAATCCTGTGAAATCCATATATATATTATGTGCATTTTATATAAAGAAAACAATGAGACTTAGTCTTGCCTATATTCCATAGAGAGTTAACAAAAAATTATTACTATTTTATTTTACTGAATGCCACATTCTTTTGATCCATCCAAGGGTCGTGTGTTTTTTTTTTTCTTTTTTCTTTTTTCTTTCTTTTTTTTTTTTTTGTTCAAATCATTTCTTACAAAGCTATTTTGAGTGGAGAAAAATTCTCAGATGACATAATTTTTCACACCTTGTCTTTCCCACCGCAAACAAAATCTCTAATGTTTTAATAAAAACTGCTTATAATCACTCTACATTGATGCAATATGGTCACCACAGATTAATTTCAGCCCTCATTGTCAGTATTTCTATATATACATGCCACTTTGGTTTGAGATCCTTGTACTTGAGTGATTATTAAGCTTGCCGACTAATGTCGATGCAGCTGGTGAGTTTTCACAACTTCAAAATGACGTGAGAAACAAACCCAGGCACCCTTTGGAGACTGAGCCCACTGGGTCCCCAGGTAGTTGCCTGTTTTCTATGATGAGCTCAGTTTGGCTGAATTCCAGAGCCTGGAAAGAGAGAAGGTCCCAGATAGTTCTATCAAGTCATTCTTGTTAAGAATGACTCATCTCACCTTTAATTGTACTCTTCATCTTTCGTGTCCCTGCATTTTACCCTCATCCCATCCCCATCCCAATTTATCTTTCTCTCCTTCTGACTTGATATTAACACCTTGGGATCTGAAGTGGCGTGATTCTACCAATGTCCTTTCATCTTTTCATCCTTTCTCTGTGGCTGCTAAGCAGAACCTGACTTCGGGGTCTCCTGCAGTCTAATCTCTACTCAGCCCTTCCTTCTACTCACTCTAACACTCCAGCTTTTCCTTTGGTGAAAAAGGAGATTTCCCTAATATGTTCAACAGATGCTGCTTCCCAATGCCATCTTTACAGAGCGCCTGAAAGTGCTCTATTGTGGAGCCTAGCGTATAGGCTCGAATATACAAACACAGCAACACTTCTTTTCTTTATTGACTTGTGCTGAAATCTGTGCCTCTGCTAAATAAAACACTTTCCCATCCCAGTCCCGGGCTGCCCATGTGCTGAGACATTTGTGTCTCCTTTAAATGTATCAGGACTTCCCAGGTTTGCCTCCAACAGTATTTTAACAGATAGCATGCTGCCAAAACCCGATCAAACGCTCTCCAAATCTTTTTGACAGCATTATTGATGACAGATGGTGAGCCTCCACATTTCACCAACCATAGGACAGTATTAGAAATAACACTGCCTCAATACAATTATGCAGTAGAACAGCATATGTAATTTCTGTTCTCCTCTTGACCCCCGCAAGAACATAAATATTTAGAAGAGTTCCAAAATATCAGAAGAGCTATAATTGCACATGGTTTCATGTGAACTGTTTACTTACTGATGCCCTTAGCTGATGGGGAATTATTTGTTTTCCTTTTCATAGGAATTGTAAGTGTCATTCTACTATATTTATAATGTCCATTCTCAGGGGTTACTAAAGAAAGGCAGCTAATTTTCCATGAGTGAAAATGCTCTGAAAATAGATGTACTCAGGGATTGCACATGCAATTTCTCAGAAGTTCACTGTTGCTTCCAGTTAGGAATTTTCTTAACCAGAAATAAAGTGACATATTGTTTTTCCTAGTTGCTGTCTTGATCTTTGTGAATGTTAATCTTTGACCTGTAGGTATCCAAAAAAGTCATTAATATCGTACAAAGTATGTTATTAATGTAGTTTCTTATGTAAGAAATTAAAATTGTGAGACAGTGATAAATTTGAATAAGTCTCTTGGGCACCATAACATGTTATGATAATAAATAGCTTACTGTGAATGTTTGGAATGGTCATCATATTCTTAGTTTCCAAGTATACTTGAGCATTATTTTCCTAGATTATAAACTCCTTGAGGGTCAGAATACTGTGTTTTTATCA
>PVLC010003710.1:66694-87192 GCA_004027655.1 Graphiurus murinus
CGCTGCCTGAATGTTGCTGATTCAAACCTCTCTTTATTATACCTCTCTCTCTGGGATCGAGGGCACTACACAAGCAGTAACAAACACAGCACAGAAGCTGTCTCTCCAAATAGTGCCTTTCCAACAGACTCCCAATAACCCCTCTCTCCAGCAATCCACCTTCCACTAGCAACCAACAACCTTTCCTCCCAGAACTTCTGCAGCAACCCACTCCAGCAACAACCCAGCCAGCCTCTCCCCAGCCACTCTCTTGGGCGAGAGGTGGAGGCTCTTAAAGCCACACAGGGCCTAAGCCACGAGGCGTCTCATACAGCTCTCACCTGGGCCGGCCACGAGCGGGGTGTGCTGGTGCATGCGCTCTGGTGTGGCGCAGCCCTAGAATGATACCATCTGCAGCCACTTCTGGTGCTCTGCCAGGCGCCATCTAGAGGCGGGGTCTTTCCGGCTGGGCTAGGCCCCCGACAGTTTTGTTCACTTTTGAAATTCCAGGAATAAGCATAAAGCCTATTTCCATAATAGGTGCTCAATAAATATATGGTGGCTATCTAGATGAATGAATAGGTGGACACAGAAATGGGTGGGTTTATCTAGCACTAAAGCACATTGCAGCATTCATCTTTTTCTAAAAAAATAATGTCAGGAGATGGGTATGCCTTGTGAATAAGAGCCTTGTTTTAGCTTTTTTTAATGCCACTTATTAGCTTTACAAAAGTGGAAGATTTTTAGACATCTAAGATCTCAATTTTAAGATGAGAATGATAATACTTTTTTATAACATAAAAAACATAGAGCAGTATAATGATGGTGCTAGGCACACTGGCTTCCTTGTATTTGAATTTATATTTTACCACATAATACCTATATGACCTTGCTCAAGGATTTTGCTTGGACTTGACAATTACAAAGCACTTAGAAGAGCACCTGGGGCTTAGTAAGCACTCAAAATAAATGCCAATTATTTCTATTGTATCATACTCTTTTTTTCTTTCATGAACTAAATCAATTTTTTTCATTGTGATTAATTTATTGTGGTACTAGGGATGGAACCCACTGACATTCTACCTCTGGATTATATCCCCAGTCCTATTTTATTTTTTTATTTTGAAACAGAGTCTTATCAAATTACTGAGGGCCTTACTAAGTTCCTGAGAATGGCCTCAAACCTGTGATCCTCCTGTCTCAGTCTCCTAGTACTGGAATTACAGGTATATACCACCACACTCAGCTTTGATTTTTATTTATTGGTACTGGGGATTGAGCCCAGGAGCATTCTACTTCTGAGCTATACTCCCAACCCTATTATTTTTTTTATTTTGAAATAGGGTCTCTCTAAGTTGCAGAGAGTTATTTATTTATTTATTTTTGTGGTACTGGGGATTGAATTCAGGGGCAATCTATCTCTGAATTACTCCTCCACTCAGTCCTATTTTTTATTCTTTATTTTGAAACAGGGATTCACTAAGTTGCAGAGTGCCTCACTAAGTAGCTGAGGCTGGCCACGAACCCAGATCCTCCGGTCTCAGCCTCCCGAATGCTGGGATTACAAGTGTGCGCCACCATGCCCGGCTCCCTGTGATTAATTTAAAAGAAAAAAAAAACAGTAGTTGCAATTTAAAAGCTATAAAATATGAATTCACCAGTTAGTAACAAATGTGAAATAAAAAGGCTTTAGGGCTAGGAGAGATGATATAAAAATAACTCATGAATGTAATAAGACTTTCCAGAAAAAAAGATTAATTTGTTTTGTGTAACCACTTCACTCACACATTTGCTCAACAGCATACACTGAGCCCTGGGTCTGTGGAAGTCAGTACTCTGGGTGCAGTAAAAACAGACAGCAAGCTGGGTGTGGTGGTCTATGCTTGTAATTCCAGGATTTGGGAGACTGAGACCGGAGGATCCGGGTTCGTGGCCAGCCTCAGCTACCTAGTGAGGCATTCCGCAACTTAGCGAAACCCTGTTTCAAAATAAAGAATAAAAAGTAGGGCTGGGCGTATAGCTCAGAGGTAGAATGCCCCTGAGTTCAATCTCCAGTACCGCAAAACAAAAAACAAAAAACCAGACAGCAGTAAGTAAAACACAAAAATCATAGCCCTCTACAGTGTGTAGACCTGTGTGTATGTGTGTGTGTGTGTGTGTGTGTGTGTGTGTGTGTGTAGAAAACCATAATACACAAAATGAGTAAACATATAGTAGGTTAAATTCATGCAGCTAATTTGTCTTGAGGAAAGAGCTCCCCAAGAGGAAATTTAGAATTTGGTTGTACAATTTTCCTAGAGGAGGCAAGAGAGTCCTCATTTCCATGCAGGGTTTAGAATGAAAGTCTAACACAGACAAGGGAGTGCAAGAGAGTGAAGCATGTTGGTGTCTTTGGAAAGGACAGCCAGTCAGAGTGAGGAACAACTAGCATTAGAGGAATGCTACCCCACACATTCCAGGGACACACAGGAGAACCCTGTTTTCAGAAGCCAGAGTCATAGGGAAGAGCACAGTCAGAGAGGAAGTCAGGGAGCTCTATGGGGGCAGACTGGAATGTGTCCTGACTCAGAGGAATGATTTTAGCTTTCACTTATAATGAGATGAAAAGTCATTTGAGTATTTTTACCAGGGGAATGAGGTTATCTGATCAACACTTCAATGCAAATATTTTAGTTACTGCTTTGAGAAGATACAACAGGGAAAACACAGGTGAGAATAGTGAGAAGACTTTTGTAGTAATCCAAGCGAGAGACTCTATGCTCTTGGACTAGGCTGCTACCCTGGAAATTGTACAGAGTGGATTAATTTAGAAGCTTTTTGAGGCTAACATTATTTTGCGACATATTAGTCGTGTGTGCACGAGGCCCACCTCCACTTTACTTAACCTGGAGCTATTAAGTGTTTAGGAAAGCAGAAAGGGGTGAAAAAGAATTAGTAGCCTCTTTTAGACAAGTGAGGATGTCAAATAGACTGCTATGTCTGCATCTCTGAAGTTCAGGGTAGAAGCTGGGACTGGAGATGAACAGTTGGAAGACCTCATTGTACAGTCACTGCAAAGCCATAAGAAAGGACGACATCACCAAGAGAGTGGATATGAAAAGAAAAGAGAATATGAACTTTGGGAGGCACAATTCTACCCATAATAGTATTCATTAAATCTCAACATCCCCCCAAATTTCAACCCGTTCCAGTAGCTACTCTGGGTTCAAAATCTCATCTAAATATCATCAACCCAAAAGTCTAAATTTCATCTTGGAAATCAGACTGTAGGCATGATACCTCCCAAGGATAAATTCCTCTCCATTTATGGGACACATGAAACTCAAAAATGAATTAACCACTTCCAAAATGCAGTGGAAAATGGCGGGAAAGTTATACAATGACACTAACCTCTCAAAAAGAGGAAATTGGAGGGAATAAATGGGTCAGTAGTTATAAGCAAGTTGAATCCAGCAGGCCAATTCCACTACGTTCTGAGTCTGAGAGTCATTCTTTGTGGCTTGGGAGCTGTACCCTCTGTGCCTCCTTGGCTCCTTGGTCTCTTTCTCCTACTCACGGTAGCTCTGTTGACCTGCGCCTCTGCTCCTGCACCTCTTGCCTCTGGGTCAATTTTCTTCCTCCCTCCCTCCCTCCCTCCCTCCCTCCCTTCCTTCCTTCCTTCCTTCCTTCCTTCCTTCCTTCCTTCCTTCCTTCCTTCCTTCCTCCTTCCCTCCCTCCCTCCTTTCTTCCCTCTCTCCCTTTTTCTTTTTTTCTGTTCTTTTTGTTTTTCATCACATGCTTGCAGCTGAATACTTCCATCAGCCCATTTCCTGACTGTAGAATTAGTTTTCAGTATTTGTGAGGTCTGGCAATAGGAGCTCACCATTCCTCTTGGGCACAGTCCTCCAGAGGTCCCTCATAAAACTCACAGCGGTACTCAAAAGCCTTTTCTCCTTGGCACACACTAGACTCCAACTCCATGGAGACTTTTGAAAGTTCTGCTCAGCTTTCCAGATTCTTGGCCATCATTTTAGAACTGACTAGTTTATGGTAAAAAGGAGGACTAAATATTATATTTACCTCTCTCTGTTTCTCAAGTCCTTTCTGTCTTTGTAGCTGTTTTTCATCTTTAAACTTGTTTTTAAAATTATTTTGTTTGGGTTTTGCTATTGTCTTGGCAAAATTCCTTCATAGTTAGAATTGAAAATATTTTTAAAGCATAAATGGCATTATAATGTACATACTGTTCTGCTAATTAGTTATTTTTCACTTTAAAATGTATTGGAGAGTTTCATATGTTGGCTATATAAAACTCCCTTGTACTTTTAATTGCTACCTATTTCATATCCAATACCTTCTTAAGAAAAGTTAGATTTTTCTCAATTATATATGTTATCTATAGTTATGCAACCAGTATCCTGTACATGCTGCCTATTATGTGTATCTGAATAGTTTTCAAGAGTCAATACTGATAACCAAAGTTGTTTACTATGCACATGAAAAGTCTAACTGATGCTTTCCACTCTTGTCTACAAAAGTAATTCCAGGTTATACTCCCATTGGTAAAGAATGGTGGTCTGTGGATGTGTTTCCAAATTCATCCAGCTATATATATATTAAATAAATATAGATTTTTACATATAAATCACACCTTGTAATGGTTGGGATTTAGAAAGTTCCCCCAGCTCTCATGGAAACAAGGTAGCAATGTTGGAAGTGGGCTTTCGTTGACAAGGAAGGGTCCCTGGGGGTGAGGCCTTGGGGATTATATGGTTCCCCCTCCACTCTTTCTGTTTCCCGCCTCCATGACGTGAGAGTGGAGCTTTGTGTTCTCTCTCTCTCTTCACTTCCCACGGTCATGCCATGAGCCCCAGACCCCTAGCCTCACAAGGACTGAAAACAGAATCTCCAACAAACTGAGCCAATGACTTTTTCTTCCTCTAAGATGTGTGGTCAACCTTTTGGGATTATAACAGGGAGAATATATTTGATTGAGACACACCTCAATAAAATGTCTTATATTATTTGAACAATATGTATTATTTTTCAAATGAAATATCATCCTATCTGCCACAATTTTAGATATTGCACCGAGCAGGCAAAGCTGTAGGTATAGAAATCACATTACCCGTGGTGGTGGAGAGGGAAACATTCATGGATAGGTGTATGCTATATCTTCATTGCAGTGGAAGGCACATAGCAGTATATTTTTGTCAAACTCATAACCTATGTATAGTCAATGGATACCCATTTGTGTGAATTATGCTATGAAACATCTGATTTTTATATTCTGTTTAGAAAAAACAGTTTATTGTTATTTTTATGGGGATGTGCAGGGAAAGAATACCACTGTTTTTTTTTTTTTTTTTTTTTTTTTGCGGTACTGGGCATTGAACTCAGGGACATTCTACCTCCGAGCTACACCCCCAGCCCTATTTTTTATTCTTTATTTTGAAACCGAGTCTCACTAAATTGCGGAGTGCCTCACTAGGTAGCTGAGGCTGGCCGCGAACCCGGATCCTCCGGTCTCAGCCTCCCGAATGCTGGGATTACAAGTGTGCACCACCACGCCCAGCAGAATACCACTCTTGACTAGGACTATCAAGTGCTACTAAAGCTTAGTGGGAAAACATCATTAAGGACAGACGGGGATTAAAAAAAAATTAGAAATTCTGACCAATTTTGACACTGTTTATATTGGAACAACCAAACAATATGGGTCTGCTGACATGACAGATAAAATGATAAATATATAATACCATTCGTGACTTAGTCTTTCAAAAATATTATGAATTGAATAAAATCCTCACTGATTTATGAGAAACACAGAGGATGAATAAGTACTAAACTTCTGTGTGACCCAGCACTCTATGGGACAATAACCCAGTTCTTTAACATATAAATATCATGAAATTTGATGGGAGATGGTATGGAGAGAGAGAAAGAGAGGAAATGAAGAGGCATAGCAAAGACATGCAAGGGAATATGAAGTCATGAAAGGATCTTGACCCAAACAAATCAATTATAAAAGACTATTGTGTTACAATTTTAAAAAGGAACCACTGTGGATGCAATTTGAATGTGGATTGAATATAAAATGGCATTAAGAAATAACTGCTAATTTTAAGTGTGACAATTGCAGTGTGGTTATATAAATAGTATCTTTACACATATTGGAACATTTACAGACACAAAATATTAATGGAAGAATTTACATTAAAATACCCTAGCCTATACAAGAAAACAAGTCAGCAAACAAAGAGTTTCTTAGATTAAAAATGATTGACAAAATAGTGATAATGATTAAAATTGAGCTATTATGTTACTATTTTCTCTTATTTTGTCCTTGTAAAAGCCCCATGCTTATTTTTAAGAAACTTCTAATCCTTTCTAGTTAATTTGTTAGTGAAATATATTTCTGAATTATTGTTGGTTACTAGATGGTTGTTATGCAGTAAATATAACTTTTTTACTAGATAATACATTTTTATGACTTAAAATTCAAAATAAGCTGGGACTGATAGTGCGTGCCTATAAGCCCAGTACTTGGGAGACTGAGACAGGACTATCCCAGGTTTGCAGCCAGTCTCAGCAACTTAATGAGCCCTTCTGCAACTTAGTGAGATTCTGTTTCAAAATAAAATAGGTCTCTGAGTACAACTCAGAGATAGAATGCCCCTGGGCTCAAACCTCAGCACCACGAAACAAAATTCAAAATAATATTTTAAAAAGTATACCATAAGAAGTACCATATTCACTTCTGTCCTCATTCACCCAATTCCCCTAGCCTCAATAGGTAATAATGATTTCCATACTTTACATCTATTGATACACTACAATCTTATTGAGTTTTGCTATGTCCCTTTTTTGATCAGATAATCAGCAAAAAAAAAAAAAGTTTTTACTTCTTTTATTCCAATTTTTGCAGCACTAACTTCTTACATAACTGTGTTGGTTATGCGTCTCAGAATAATGTTAGATATAATAGTGACTGTGGACATCCTCACCTTTTTTTAAAAATCTAACTAAAGCAGAAATATCTTTGTTTTTTCCCTAATTAAAATAGTACAATGGAAAAGAGGAAATATTCTTCATAGTCTAGTCTCTAATTTTAGGTTGTGGTATGGTATTCGATACAATTTTTACTACAATATTTGGATTATGAGCTGCAATGCTTGCCATTGTAAAGTGTTTTTCTTTTAAAAAATGCTTTTTGACTTTATTTATCTCTGATCTGATATTAAGATAAACAACTCTAATTTGGTTAATTTTCTTTTATGGCTTATACTTTCTTTCCTTAAACATCTTGTAAATGTTTCTCCATTCTCTTCCAGCATGAAAGGCAAGACAGGTCTGATACTATCCCTGTTCTTACTTATCCTTAAAAATTATAGATGTTCTTGCCAAATAATTGGTTAGTTAGGGAACTAACCGATTTGAAATAGACTTCTCAGCCAGCCCTTATTGATTTTGAAGAAAAAATAAAAATATTCAGGAGTGAATACTTTATCTTTAATGTCTAATAATTTTTTTAGGTTCTATCTTGGTGCTTACTGGGGCCAATTTTTCTTGGTATACATTCAATATGTAGGTTTACAACCTCATTTAGCTCATTTTAAAATGACATTTACATTTTGCCTCTCCCAGTTTTTCCCCCTTTCACAGAGCCTTCAATTATCCATGTAGGAAGTTTTCTCCACTTTATTTTATTTTATTTTCATTTGCATCTTCCTCTTCTTTGTCTTCTTTCTTGCTAGAACAGATGAGTTACTATAGTCTCTATGCCGTCACTCATCCTCTTTCTTGTGAGACGAAATTTATTGTTCACTGTTAACATAAGTTTGTGGTTTTTTTTCATGTGCTCTGCCAATCCCTTTTTACCTTTGCTGGACTTTTGCCCATCACTCTTGCTGTGTTTCTATGTTATCTCAACTCATGTTTGTCTACTTTGTGGTCTTCTTTCATAACTGCAAATAATTCATTATTATTTTTTACAATTTGTATTGGAATATAATATTATACTTTTTATCTACTGAGTAGTAAGGAAAGTTTACTCAATATTCCTTTCTTGCTGGAAAACTTCTCCATAACTTTTCACATAGTGTTTTTGTTTTACCTTTTCCTTTTCCTTTTTTTTTTTTTTTGGTACCCATATTTAAATGAAAGCAAAATATTCCTGAATGTGAGGATGAGGTAAAGTGGGCTGGGCAGGAGTAGCCTCCCTTACTCACAGTTGAAGCTGGAATAGTATGGAAACTAGCTACTTTAAAATGAACTTCTCAACCAGGAATGGTGGCACACGCCTGTAATTCCAGTACTTGGGAGGCTGAGGCAGGAGGATCGTAGGTTTGGGGCCAGCCTCAGCAACTTATGGAGGCCCTCCACAACCTAGTGAGACCCTGTTTAAAAATAAAAATAAAATAGGACTGAAGGTGTAGCTCAGTAGTAGAATTCCTCTGGGTTCAAACTCTAGAAACACAAAAAATAAATAAAAATGGACTTCTCAACCAGCCATCACTGATTTTAGGGAACAAATTGAAATGTTCAGAAGTAAATATTTGTTGAAAACCAGCCCTATGTTCAAAAGGGCTTCCTTACACTCATAGCACCTCTCTGTGTCAGCACGCTTTTCTTGCTTCTCAGAACCTGACTTGGCTCTGGAGCGCTTCCTCCTCCATCCCTGGCTCCCCTGCTCACTCTTTTGGTGGTTGCAACTGTGGGACATAGACCTGGCTTTCCAGTGTGATCCTTTCACTTTTAGAGAGTGGATTTTTACTTCTACTGACACTTGAAAAAAATGCCATCTCCGCCGAGCTTGTCAGGGCAATTTTTAAGTCTTCCTTCTGTCCCTGGTGCTCATTTCCAGTGATGATAAGACAATCAGAGTATTTCCTCTTGGCCTGGAACCCTGACTAATTTGAGTGTCTATTTTGCTGTTGGTTTCTGGGGCTAACCTCTGCAGGGCCATCCTGCCCCCATCCTTCCCTCCCACTGCCTCATGGCTGCTTTGGGGAATTTCTGCCTGGGTCTGCTGGTCTCATATGCTCTTAACAGCTTATACACCTAATTTAAACTTTGTGCCTTTTCTTTGTCTTCTATTTTAAATGAAAATGGAGTTTATGATTTTTTTTGTTCTTTTCATTATCTTACTGCTTATTTCAAGAGAAGTAGAAAGATTCAGCATTAAGCTGCCACTATGTTCTAGAATTATAATTAATATAATTATTTCCGTTGTAATGAAATGTGAAGCGTATTCCCACTTCAGTCAGGTAAACAAAGAATGGACTTTTCATATGGAAATATGAGACTCTCTCATAGATGGATCCCTGAGCGGCATATATTCCCCACTGGTGAGTTTTCAAGATGTGCTTTGGACATAATTGAGAGAGGGCAGCCCGATAAGCTTGTTAGATAAGCAAATCTATGCAGAGAGTCTGTCACTCCCCGAGAAATGGAAACTGGGTAGAGGAAAAAAGAGTCAGATTTACATGTTACAAAAATGCTGTTCTTTATTTTAATCGACAGAATTGGATTAGATGCCAGCACCAGCATGAATTTCCTATTGTTTTCTTTTTATATTAACTACAGGAGACTCATTAGAATTTCATGGATGTAATTGTTTCTGGGTTACATCCTCAATTAATGACTATAATTGAAAGATGGGATAGGACTGGGATGACGTGACTGTAATTTAAGCGTAAGACGTCTGGGCCTCTATTTACAATGCATTTGTTATTATATATATATATATATATATATATATATATATATATATTTTTTTTTTTTTTTCCTACTGTGGAGGAGTATTTACGAGAGTCAGAAATAAATGCATTTCAAATAGCAATGTCTCAATCAAAACAATGAGCAGATTGTGCGCTGGGTGTTGTTTTCCTGGGCTGTTTTGTGACTCTGCAGCCCTCAGCGCGATATGTGTGCACATAAAGAGCTTGTGCTCAGATCTTCTGGGAGGACTTGGGGGAGGAGAACACGCTTCAACAAAGCAGAGGTAGAAGAGAGGCTGTCTCGGCCCCTCTTTATGTGCTGTGTTATAACAACTGTTCAGGAGCCAGCAGCTCAGCCTGCACTTGTCAAGGCTTCCCTAATCAGTTTTAGATTATGTCATGGGGAAAGAAAAGAGACACTCTCCCAATCCCTTAATTATGACTCTTCCTCTCTGCTTCTTTCTCCTTAGGCCCCCTCCCTCCAAAGCAGATATTAACCTTATTAGCTTTTTGAACAGCCCACTGCTGATTTTTGGCATACAAGCCCAGAGAGCAGCTGCAGGGGGCAGCTGAGCAATTATCTGGGCTGAACCTGGTTTGGTCCAGACCCTGGGATCAAAGTCCATAGACTGGAGCTCCTGGGGTTCAGGGGTGTCTGTTATTGCTCTCTCCAGCATCTGCAGTGCACTGTTGGGTTCGTTGTGTGTCTCTTTTCACTGATCATGGTTTTTCTCCTAAGAGTCTACTGAATTACAGGGAATGGCCAGGGCAGCCAGAGGATCGAGGGTGTGAGAGCTGAGCTTCAGAGGCCAAGATGTGGTGGTGTTAAGCTACCATGAAGAGGGCAAAGAAGATGTGAGACGAAATGGGTGTGAATAGAGAGCTAGGAGGCAGGGAGGGTGGTAAGGGAGGAGCCACAGCTTCAGAGGTGCCTTAACAATGATCATAGCTGAACACCTCCATGTCATTTTCATAGCTCTTCTGAGAGTACTGGCAGCTCAGGAGGATTTCCTACTATGGGTTTTCTGCTTCAGAAACTTAAGAGAGCTGGTGAGAAGGCAGATCATCGGGCCTCCCCACTGATTTATGAGAATTAAAATTTCTGAGAGTAGGAAATATTTCCTAGAACAAAGTGATCCTGACAGACATTGGAGTTTAAGAACATGTGGGGTAGAGGCAGTGGGGAGCAGAAGGAAGGGAACGGCAGTGACAGCCAGACACATGGCTATGAGGGAATGAATGGAGTTCAGATTCCGTAGATGCACGCGTGTTCTGAGCACCCCGGTAAGGGTGTGCGAATCAGAGGAGTTAAGTAGCTTCCTGTGAGCTGCACATTAGGTGCCAGAGCCCTGGTTTATCCAATGAGCTTCTATGTCCAAGTCTGCTTCCTTTGTACCAAGTTTAGGTAGATATACACAGGAAAGTGTCGGAATTTGGGTGGCGGATTCTAGGAGAAAGGTGTCATGGCTTAGAATCCAGGCCTCCTCGCTGATTTTATGTCAGGATAGAGACAACTTTCAGAATAATGGTGTTGAAGGCAAAATGTGTGCCATATTCTTTAATCCAGTGCTGTAAACTCATCTTTGCCCTCTTCATATATGGTTTTCTTGGACATCATTGCATCTTATCTGTAAAGTTATGTACTCACTTCTTGTCAAATTGACACATTTAAAATTTAGTGTGATCCCAACCCAAAATATCATGAAATTATCATTTTATGTTGTTTTTCTAGTATATATACATATATATATATATGCAAATACTCAACTAAAAATGTCTTAAAAAGTATATCTGTATAATATTTGATATCACCTTGCCAGTGGCTGCACTTTGGATATAGTATTTTTACAAACTTTACTATTCTAATACAAATTGATATCTCTATCCACAGCTTCCCAAGACTCCACAGACTCTCCAAGACTCGTCTGCACTGTCTATAACCTTCACATCTATCTGATTGCTTGTTCAGAATTCCTCTCTCTCTCTCTCTCTCTCTCTCTCTCTCTCTCTCCCTCCCTCCCTCCCTCCTTCCCTCTCTGGTACCTTCAAGGAGCTAGGAACACTAGGTAGTTTAGGGAAGAGGAAATAGTAACAGGAAGGGTTACATGAAACCATCTATGTAAAGAACAGAAATAGAGAAGGTTAATAAGATACAGGGGTAACAATGACGAGGTAAGAAAGCTTCATTCCCAAGAATGATCAAAGGGAAGAGGATGAGGGAGCAGACAAGTGACACCAAGAGATTAGAGGAGCCCTCTGATCTTTCAGATAAAGATTCAAACTAAGGATTGAAACTGGGCAAAAGACATTGGGTCCCCAAGACTCAATTCTGATGAATCACAAAAGAGCAGATGGGGAACCAGAAGAAAGGGTAAAAACTCCTCCCAAGAACTTCAACGATTACTCTTTCTGGATCCTTCTTCCTTGTATGTGTGTGCATGTCTGTGTATGTGTGTGTGTGGGGGGGTATTTTGTCATCTATCTTCTCTTGGTTTAAAATAAATCTTTCTACCTTTATACCCACCTTTCTATAGTCTGTCGACTTTTAATTTCTCAAACAAGAGCCCTATACTAGGAGGAACCTGCATTCTTTGAGGCAGTAAAGGAAGAATTTGGTTACACCCCCACCAGCCTCTCACCTATTTTGTGGCTGGACTTCTCCTCCACAAAATTCTTCTCTTATTTCTAGATGAATTGTACCTGCACAGTTTGGATTTCTGGCCTTTAGCTATTTTAACACCTCCCTTCCCTAGTCAAGACGAACTCCCTTCACCTACAAAATATGAGCATCTTGTGAATAGCCTGAAATCACAACACCTCTTATTGACATGGTGTGAAAAAAATACTCAATGGGTCAATAAGTTAACAAATGACTTCAGACTATTGCATAATGTATTTTAGGTGGCTTTCAAGTGTTTAGGTGAATGACATTAAAATGAACAAAACATATGAACTTCAGACACTAATTATTTGAATGGAGGAAATGAAACAATATAGTATTAGTGATAGACACACAAGACAGACAGGCTGTTCCTCTCTATGAGGGTTGGATAGGGAAGATCTCGAATAATGGGAAGAAGAGAACAATGTGATGGACTGGTGGAAGAACATGAAAGGCAAAGATGTGCAAAGACAGTGAGATGGGGATGGACTTGAAGGGCTAGAAAAGAAGGAAGACAAAAGCAAGCCCCAAACGAGGAATGTATGAGGAGAGGGCTGAGTGGTAGGCAAGAGGAAGATCTTATGAGATCTTAGCCTCCACAGTAGTCTCTAAGAGCAAAGGAAGTTGTGGGAGTGGATTCTGATAGAAAGAACATGATTCAACCTTCCAGGAAGGTTCTGGAGAGACTGATCCTCCCCTATTTATTGTGCCATCCTTTTCCTTTGTGTGTAATATTCTTCTGCCTGGATCACTCTCCCTAACTCCACTTTATAATTTTTTTTTCATCTCATTCTTTTTTTGACCCTAGATTCCTAGTATAAAGAGAACATGATTAACTGAGTTTCTACATTTTTTAAACTTATTTTTCTCCATGCATTTTATGTAAACTCTCTATTACCTTCTTTAAGAAAGCATTCTAAACCTTTAAGCCATACCAATACTTCTTTTTCCAGTTGTAAAATTTACTGACAGTCTTTATTTTATGGTGAAATCGTTTAATGACACAGGCAAATAACATACTATGGAATAGGCTGGTTATAAGTAGTAGGTGGAGGTTAATTTCACTTTTGATTAATAAAATCAAAAAGTATAAAAATTCCTACAAAACACTGGCAAATTATATAGCAAAATATCAACAGTATTTTTTTGTCCAGTGATTAAATATTCTTCCTTTGGCTTTGAGTATTTTTTGAAACTAATTGTTTCTGAAACAAATGAACAACAAAATAAAAGGTATTGAAGAGAGGAAATTTTATTGAGGGCCAGGAGTTAGGAATTAGAGAAGCCCAGTCAGGTGGCCAGGAGTCAAGGTCTGAAATACAAAAGAAGTCCAGACTGGGCAACAGTGGTCCAGCTGAAAGGCAGAATATCAGCCTTGTCTTTTCCTACTGGAATGCCGTGTATCCAGTTGTTTTCTCTACATGAGATATTTCCTACGTAATTGCATTTCACAGGACTGTATGAATATTAATAGCAGCATGATGCTAGTACCTTTCGTTTTAAATTGTTATAAGATGTAACTACATGATAGATACCACACAAAAACACACTAGAAATGAAGCACTCCAGCAACAAAGAAATCACCTGTTTATTCACAGATTGCTGTTTTCTGACCTTTGTTCATTTTCAATATTCACTGCAAAAGTATTATTATTAATTTTGTTTGTTTCACGGGTCTGGAAAAGATAATTATTTCCTAACAAGAAAATTAACACTAATGTAAGTGGAGCACTATCTCATGAATTGGTGTTCAGTATTTTAATATTTGGCCCTGTCTACTAAGTGCTCTGCAGAGTTGGATGTGCTTACCAAACTCCGAACTACTTTGAAATAAATAGAAATGAGGATAATCACCATTCGTTCTTTATTTTTTTTTTTAAAGATCTTTGCTAAGCTAAATGGCAAACAGGATATTACACCTATATTGACATGAAACTCTAAAATATCTATCCTGTCCCCCTCCCCACAATGTTGACTGATAGTGCCACATTATTCAAATAGCAATGAGAAATAACCCCTATACCTTGCTCTTCATTTTTCATACTGATGATTGAACCCAGGGATTCTACCTTTCTACCTTTGTGCTATATCTCCAGTCCTTCCCTTCTTCCTTTCTCTCTCTCTCTCTCTCTCTCTCTCTCTCTCTCTCTCTCTCTCTCTCTCCCTCCCTCCCTCCTTCTCATCCTCTCATCTCTTTATTTCTGTCTCACCCTCCTCCACCTTGCTTGACTCCTTTATATCTTGCTTTAAATAATAAAAAAAAAAAAAAAGACAAATGCTGTGGTGGCACATGCTTTAATCCCAGTACTTGAGAGGTTGAGATAGGAGGACTGCAGATTCAAGGACAGCCTCACCAAGTAGTGAGATTCTTATTACCTTGAAAGACTCTGCTTCAAAATAAAAATAAAATAGGGCTGGGGGTGTAGTTTGGAGTAAAATGTCCCTGGGTTCAATCCCTAGTACTACAAAACAAAACAAACAAAAACTGGAGACAGGCTCATAGTTTTAAAATCAGAATCTATACAAGTGATTTCTTTTACCTTCAGCTACATCTTACATATTTCCCCAAATTTCTTTCCCTTTTTATACTGCAACAGTTTCAGGAGGGGTTCCAAGCTACCACTATGATCTAAAAAACAACTAAAACCATAAAAAAACAAACAAAATGAAACTAACTGCATTACCACTACCTGGCCAGTATATAAGTCACTTTTCTAGCAAATTAGTACAGCAATCCATGCCATAAAAATCATCATATATCAAAAAGAAAGGCTCAAAAAGAATTGTATTAAAACAACAGCATAACTTATTTCAGGGGGTATTTATTTTTATTTTTGTGGTACTGGGGATTGAACTTAAGGGTATTCTACCTCTGAACTACACCCCAAAGCCTATTTTATTTTTATTTGAAATAGGATCTTGTTAAGTAAATGTGCATTGGTCTTCAACTTGCGATCTTTCTGTCTCAGCCTTCTGAGTACTGGGATTACAGGTGTAGGGCCACCACGCCCAGCTTCAGAGTGTATCTAAAATTAGAGTGTTGTGCCATTACAACAAATGACAAAAAGGCTCTAAAAGATACAAAGATTTCTTTGTCAGAGGAAGGACACTGTGTCTTCAGGGAGAGAACTGGCTGACGTCAGGTGATTTCTTGTAAACGGTCTTGAAGATTTCACACTTGACCCTCTTGGTTTCCTCATAGCCAAGTCCACCTCCAGCTCCTCTCTTCTTATGCTTGGCTTCACTTCTGTTCACATCCACATTAATAAAGGGAGGCACCTTGAATAACTCCAGGCAAATTTAAGTTATTAACATCAAAGATCTCTTCCAGAGAATGGGAATCATATGCTTATATGTGTGACTTGCATGCTTCCTGGGCTTTACTCAGGATGAAAGTAGTTCTTTTCAATCAATTTTTTCAAGCTGAGACTGAATGTCAGAAATTTTAGACCAAGAAAGGTCAAATTTGTTCAATGGAATCTTGGATTGCATCAAGTAATGAAGGAAATCAATTCTTATAAGCACAAAAATGAGCAAGGCATGCCCTCTTCCATTCAGGCCTCTGTTCTACCCACACCGTGGATGTTATTCCTTAATTCCTTAGCATCATCCGCTTCACGAACTTCCAGCCCTCTGGCTGCCCTGTCTGTGCACAACAATTTCTCTGAGTCTGTACTGCAGAGATGAAGAATGTCATTGTGCACTTATTTTGCTTCTTTCTTCTGTGAAGGGCCACGGTGGGCAAATCAGTGTAGCTCAGCAATGTGTAGTGGCATTTTATATACTTAAAGGACAAAATAAAACAAAACAAAACAAAAAATCAGTTTCTTCCTTCAGTTCTTAGGTAGTGTAAAAAGGATAAGAAATCTATTCTTGGAAGGACAAATAACATATCCCTGCTCAAGAGTACCCACTGCTGTATTAGCTTTAGCATCATCAGCACAAACACACCCGGGTTCTCTTTTCAGAGAATTCCTTGCCACATCTTCAAGTTTTAGAGTTTGTGTAGCAGAAAGAGTGTGATATGTTTATGTGTTGGCAGAAGTTTAACAATTGGCTTTAATCCTTCAAAACTAGGATCTAAGATGTTACCACTCTCATATGTAACCAGATACTGTAGGTTTTTGTACATAATCGCTGATATATTTTGCATACGGTTGAGGATGTGGCATCAGTGTGTGGCCACAGTGATGTTGATTCCATTAGAAAATATCTGTGCTTCAGCAGATCTGTGACTGCCCGCCATGACTAACCTGTGTGTGAACAGGATGAGTCATTAGTTTCTTATGAAAACCAAAGTTGTCTTGGCCAGTTCTCTAGCAGGTGAGAGAATAAGGACTCTTATTCTATTTCTGGGCATCAACATTAACTTAATAATAAGTTCAACCACAGAGATGAGAAAGCCAAGGTTTACCACTGCTGTTTTTGTAGCCTATAGAAGATTCCTGCCTTCCAAAAGAGGACTGATACTTTTATGTTAAACTTCAGTCATGTTCATAAGGCCCATTTTCTTTATTATCTTCTGAGCATTTTCACTGACAAAATTAGAGAAGCAAATCAAGTATCTTCAAAAGCATCTGTCAGTACCAAGGTTGGGCAGGACTGTTGTTATCTTCACTATCTTCCTCACTATCTAGCTTCTACACACTGTTTTGGTTTTTCAGGAACTTTTTTTTTGTGTGTGTGTGTGAGGTCTAGCATTATTCACCAGTTTTTTTTTCTGCTGCTGCTGCTGCTTCATCTTCTCCTTCTCCTTCTTCTTTTATTCCAAATAGATAGACTGTGTTGCTGCACAGTGCACCAGGAAGAGCGTAAGATAAGGATTTTCTGTTGATTATCTATTCAGTGTTGTCCAGAAAAGGGACTAAACAGAAGTATTAGTATGTCTTCTATTGCCATAACAGAATATGCTAGTCTGGGTACTTTATTTTGAAAAAAGGCTTATTTAGCTTTCCTTTTTGGAGCCTAAAAGTCTAAGATCTGTTTCTCCTCTAGTGAGGGCCCCCTGGCTGAGTTACAACATGGCGAAGAAGCAGAAAAAAAATGGCCATGTGCAGGAGTTAAGTACATGAATGACCCATTCTCACAAGATGCAACTCGTGCCATAGGATCAGCATTGATCACTTTTGAGAATAAAGCCTCATTACATAATTATCTTGTATTAGGTCTTACCTCTTAAAGGTTCCAGCACTTTAATACCACCTCACTGGAGACCAAGCTTCCAGCCACATGAAACTGTGGGGAATACATTTAAATCATATCCAAACTAGAGTGCGTATGTATGTACACACACACACACACACACACACACACACACACATATGAATATATGTGTAATATATTGTGTGTATATGTATGCATGTATATACACACATATATACACATATATATGCATTCACACACACACATATGTACATGCATACACACATATATGTGTGTGTGGCTATACATCCACCTATACACATACACACACCTGTACACATAAACACATGCACATATGTACAGAGAGAAAGACACTTATTTTGGCTTAAAAGAGTATAGAGGCTAGTCAGTCCAGATTTGCAGGGTGGACTATTAGGCTAGAGATCCAGGGAGAGCCAATGTTTCAATTCAAGACCAAACTCCATAAGGCTGGAGATTCAGGAAAGAGATGATGTTGTTAATGTTTTAAGGCCAGCTACTGCAAAATTCCTTCTTGCTCTAGGAAGGTCAGTCTTTTGTTCTGTTTAGATCTTCAGTTAACTGAATGAGGCCCATCCACCTCATAGAGGGCAATCTACTATACTAAAAGTCCACCAATTTAAATGATAATCTCATCCAGAACACATAGAAACTTGTAATGTTTAGTCACATGTCTGGGCATCATGGCCCAGTTAGATTGATATATAAAATTAGCCATCATACCTTTCTTAGAAGACAAGACAAAGAAAAGCATCACTTTTTCCAGTTTAAAATGTATTTTCTACATCCTGTCACAGGCAGATTTGGACATATGCATTCTTGGTGCTGCCAGGAAATGAGTAACCAAAGAGTAACCTCCTCCCAATAATGGTCATGTAATACTTCCTTAAATAAATGCTAAAGGCATAGTAGTTGAAAAAAGTGCGATGAAGAGGAATAGACTAAGGATGAGAGCACAGACTAGGTCAGGATAAAAGGAACAGAGAGGAAAACATAGACATGAATGTCTGGATGAGATTTCCTAGAAATAAAGAATAAGACAGTAATTACTAATCTAAGCTTTGCTAACATAGGGAGCAAGAATGCTGGATAATGATTTTTTTTTTTAAGAGAGAAGCTTTAATTGATCAGCTCTTCATGCAAATGAATGCTGTAGGTGAACCTTATCAGCATGCTGGATGGAGGCTTACAATTATTCAAATTGCACAAAGCCATCAAATTTGTGGAAATAAAAACAACAGAAAGAGCCCCATTCATCCCTATTTTATCCTTCAGTATTCTAGGGCTTTACTCCCATTTGTGATGTGAAGACACATCAACCTTGAAATTAAACAGAGCACACGGTGTGTCAATTTAGTCACACGTTCACCATTTAATTGTTTTAAAGGTGATCTAGGCAAATGTATGACATTGAAATATGCACATTTTTACTGTGTCGTCCAATTCTATTCATGTCTTGCATGATGGATTTGGAATTTCAGATAACTGTACTCAATAGAAAATGTGTTAATTAAGGTCAGTTTAATAGGAACGCTTTTGGAATATTTAAAAAATGTTTAATTCGAGTTCTACTTTTCCATTCTGAAAAGATAGGGTGACTGTAACATGTATATGTTGGCCATGAAATACCTCCTAAATAGAAAATCCTTCATAAATTGGATTTATGTGTTCTTTAGTTTGAAAAACAAATATCTGCCATTCCACAAAAGTCCACACTCTCATTCTCTCCTGGCCTTCCTCATCTCTGTATGCATCTGAGATATTAAGAACTTAAGGTAGTGACTAACCAACCAGAGTTCTGGGACATCACTGTGAATGCAAATTTTTTCTTTTCTCTTTTTTTGTTTTGTAGTGCTAAGCATGAAACCAGGTTTGTTCTACCACTGACCTATACCCCCAGCTATTTTATGGTTTTATTTTGAAATAGGGTCTCACTAAGTTACCACATACAAGTCTGGAATTTGCTATCCTCCTGTCTCAGCTTCCCAAGTACTGGGAATACAGGTGTGTGATACTGAGTTCAGCTTGAATGCAAACTCTTTACTAAACTGGACAGTAAACTCATAGCAGAAGGGTACATTCCTTTATCCTGTTGAATCCAGTCCCATTATAATGTGGCCATTAGAACTATTTTTTACCTGTGCCTATGTGTTCAAGTGTTGATCCTATGCCCTCTTCAAGTAGCTGCAAGGTCTCTGGTCTGACATCCAGGTACTTGATCCACCTTGAGTTGACTCTTGTGCAGGGTGAGAAAGTGGGGTTTATTTCCAGTTTCCTGCATATGGTTAACCAGTTTTGCCAACACCATTTGTTAAAGAGGCTATCCTTTTTCCAGTGTATATTTTTGGCTCCTTTGTCAAAGATCAGTTGACTGTAAGTCTTTGGGTCTGTTTCTGAGTCTTCTATTCTGCTCCATTGGTCTATGTATCTATTTTTGTGCCAATACCATGCTGTTTTTATTACTGTGGCTTTGTAGTAGAGATTAAAGTCAGGTATTGTGATGCCTCCTGCATGATTTTTACTGCTAAGAACTACTTTGGCTATCCGGGGCTTTTTGTTTTTCCAGATGAATTTAAGGACTGATTTTTCTATGTCTGTGAGGAGCATCCTTGGCAATTTCATGGGTATTGCATTGAATTTGTAGATCAGTTTTGGGAGGATGGCCATTTTGATGATATTTATTCTACCTATCCAAGAGCATGGGAAGTCCTTCCATCTCCTAAGGTCTTCATCAATTTCTTTCTTCAGCTTTCTATAATTTTCCTTATAGAGGTCTTTAATCTCCTTGGTTAGGTTTATTCCTAAGTATTTTATTTTTCGGGGTGCTACTGTGAGTGGAATTGCTTTCTGGATTTCTTTTTCGATTGATTTGTGGTTGGGATATAAAAAGGCTTCTGATTTTTTAAGATTGATTTTGTATCCGGACTTTCTCAACAAGACCCCAAAAGTACAAGCAGCTCAAAGGAAGATCAATG